>BLSH010406495.1:1800568-1813041 GCA_018402905.1 Glandirana rugosa
CGCTCGTCGGGTCCTCTACCTTTCCTTTCGCCGTCTACGGTCCTCGTCGCCCATGTCGCAGGGGTCGTGGAGGGTTTCGGACTTGGAACCTGAGGAATTTGGAGGAGTGGCGAGGGCCTTCTGTCTGATTGGCAACAGAGAGGGGGGTCAGAGAGAGAGACCCCTAGCCCTGTCTGCAGTCCCTCTAGTGCCCCTATGTCTAATGGTGTGTGTAATGCCCAGTACAGTACCCTGCATGCCAGTAGAATGTCCATGATGGCAAGCAGCTGGCAAGACCTGTTTTCATTCTGGGTGAGGACAGGAGATGCTCTGTTCCTTCTATCGGATCTATGATGTGACATGGAGCGGTCCCTGGCTGCTTGCATTTCCTGCCTGTCCTTGTTCTCTAAGCCCCCGGTTAGTCTGTCTTCCGGGAGCGGTGAGGAGGTTTAAGGAGTCCAAGGTTCAGGCTTTGGGAGGTGCTGGGGACGCTGTACCCGCTGCTCCTGGCATCTGCCGCTTTCCTTTCCATCTCCTGGGCTGCTCGCTCATATTATGTAGACCGGGTGATGTCATCCTGACCACCCCTTGAGGCCTTCGCTGTCCCGCTCCTCGCACCAGCTGTCACCGGCCCTGCTAAACAGTGTACAGGTGTGAGCAGGGCCCGCCATCGGTGCTAGGATAAGGACAAAGTGGGGAACCCCCGATATGATCCCTAATTCCAGGGGGGGCGCTTGCCCCCCCTTGCCCCTACCTGCGGACGCCCATGGATATGACGCTGAGCACGTGCACTCAACTCACTGATGTTTCAAGGAGTCAGAGTAAAATGTTTCACTTCTCATCTGTAGAGCGCTAACAAAAGGTCAATGTCCTTTGAAACAATGAGTATAGATTGTACCAAACGTCATTGTTTGACGGTCCCACTTGCATCCTAAATATCGGTCATAAACATCAAACTGGATCCAACGGGTTATCTGTATTGTCATTAAGGAGAGGGAAACAATATTGCTTTCGGAAATTATAATGTCTGATTTTTCTGTCTGTGTTGCCCTTCCTTCTAATGGCGGCCAGACATGGACCTACTTTCTATACAATAGTATTGTTGATCGATTTACTGTCCAGGAGAAAATACAATCAGAAGACCAAAAAGATTGCTGAAACATTCAAATGTCCAGGCGCGTGGACAGTTGCCCAAGTGGATAGGGATTGCCAAACAAGGAAACACTGCTATCCCAAACTCATGGACCAATGAGCCATACATAGATAAATCAAACAACGGAAAGAAAGCCCTGTGCCATGACAATAAAATGTAACTGAACCTCAGGCAAGTAAAAAAATGTTTTATTGCATAAAAAAGTGTGGGTAGAAAAATGTCTGTCAATAGCTAGGAATTGGTCAAGCAGTACACATGGTGGACCAAAGTGTGAAGATGAAAGAGAATGGCTGTGCTGAAGGGCAGGATGTAACAAGATGGCCGCATTTAGGAGGTCCCAAACGGAGGAAAGGGATGTAGAAGCCCGGTGAGTCAAACTTTTGCCGACCAGCCATTTCGTATGAAGAAGAGGCAAGGCCCCAAAAACATGTAATCTTTGCTGTTGGCTCTTCAGTTCCCCTTGGTTCTTTTGGTTTCAGCATCCTTGGATTGGACACAGTGCCTCGGTCTGCCCACAGTTCGTGGATTTCCCCGGCTGACTTCTGCCAGTTCGTGACGTCATTTGGGCATGGCTTGGACGGCCACCATTTCCTCCACTCCAGGGTCCTTTGTAAATAAACCCCCTGATTCATCGGGCTTCTACATCTCTTTTCTCTGTTTAGGACCTCCTGACTGCGGCCATCTTGTTACATTTTAGGTTGACCAAAAAGATTGCTCAATGTGCAATACACTTAGGCTAGGTTCCCACCATACATGTGCGCGCATGTTCCTACCTGTTTCATGCAGTTCATCCCATTTATTTCAATGGGCTGCTATTTATTTGTCACCATGCCAGACGGACAAACAGGATCAAAATTGACGCATTTCACATGGACAATTCGTGCTTAATCATAACTGTGATTGTCCGTGTGAAACACGTCAATTTTGATCCTGTTTGTCTGTCTGGCATGGTGACAAAGGATTGTATTTGCTTCAGCTACGTGGAGTTATGCGGCCAATCCTTCCCATGACCTTTGAAGTTTGTGGTGGCGAGCCGGGGCAGGCACCCACATCGGGCATCTACTCATCACTCACCTGAGCGGTGTGCACACTTTCTTAGGACAATGGGCTGCCCTTGTCATGACCTGGATCACCCGCCGGTGGCACTCTTTCCCTGGGCGGAGGGTTGTAATTCCAGTGTATACCAGTGGGTGTCTCCAAGTAGCCAGCAGTAATCAGTTTACATCTGATGCTGGCTGCTGGGAGAATATTTAGATCCTCTGTTACTACAAGTACCTCTTTTGCTGCTGTTAGATTCTGCTTGCCTAGATCCCGCTCTTTCTCCTGCTCCTGCCCTGTACATTGTACCATGCTGCTGTGTACTTGCTCCCCTTTATCCCTGATCCCAGTTTTGTTTCTCATCTACTCCCTGAATCTTCAGTTTTCCCCTGCTCTTCTGTGTCCGCCATTTTGTATACATTGTTTATAGTTAGTTATTAATTAGGCTTCTGTTTGTTAGTCAGGTATTCTGTCACTGGGTGTTTTGTGTCACATTTTTTTTTTATGTTTGCTGTGTGCTGGGTACTGGATGGATTTTGTTTCACTGTAACTAAAGCATATACAGTCTGGTCCCAGTTTCCCGAGCGTAGCCACACAGATATGGCCATCCCTGCTGCTGATTCCTGACAGTCCTACACGTGAGAAACATGGAAAAGAAGTATCTGACCCTTTTCCAAAAATGCACCAAACTGAACTCCATGGTAAGCCCTTTCTTGTATTAAGAGAGGTATGGACTCCAGAGAGAGAGATATAATTTTTCCCCCCAGTGGCGGCCAGTGTTTTTTTTTGGGGGGGCGGCAAACAACCCCCCCCCCCCCAGGTGGCGGGCAGCACACCCCTCCGCCGTCTGCCGGTTGGTCCAGCACTTACCCCATCTAGGCGGGCGGGCGAGCGGTGGGCAGCGACTCCTGCGTCCCCTCCTCTATCACTGCAGCTTCCACCGTGCATCTCCTCCATTTTCCTCCCAGGCGTCCAATAGGATTGCCTATCCTTCTACCCAATCGAGTGACCCGCTTCCTGATTGACTGGGAGGAGGAACAGTGTGGCAATAGTGAATATTCATTTGCTATATCACACAACTGTGTGGGCTCAGAGCGCAGTGCTCTGCACACCAAGCCCACCCTTTTTTGAAGACTATAAGAGCCTTAGGCTTTATTCACATGCTTCAAAAAAACACACCCCTGCCATTGGAATCCATGCATCCAGCGCCCTGTATGTAGATCAGGGGGCCGGACCCATGGATAGGGGGGCGGTGTCCATGCACCCCTAAAGGTCGGGGCTGCCACTGGTCATATCAACCTATCTACCTTACCACAGTATGAATTTTGTATCTAGACCGATCAGAATAATTTTGATGAAATGAATTGGTTTTACTAAGAATTGATCAATGACACACTAGGGGTTATTTACTAAAACTGGAGAGTGCAAAATCTGGTGCAGCTCTGCATAGAAACCAATTGGCTTCCAGGTTTTATTGTCGAAGCTTCATTGAACAAGCTGAAGTTTGAAGCTGATTGGCTGCCATGCTAAGCTGCCCCAGATTCCGAGTGCTCCAGTTTTGGTAAATCTCCCCCCAGTATGTGCCGTTTCAACTATTCTTAGATTTGATGATTTTGTGAAGAATTGTTCAATCAGATGGTGACGTGTATGGTCATCATTAGAGTCCCTCATGGTGTATTGATACCCTGAACACCGCCACAGGATTAGGTATCATTCGGTAAAGCTTGTGACCTTTATTGTGATGATAAAATAAATTCATACTCACAAACAGCTGCATATCACAAGCTTAACAGATACATAATCCATGCTTCCGGGTCAACCAATCTCGGGAAGTTGGTCCATCCAGACCTCAACGGTTTACGCGTTTCACGGGAGTAGTCCCGTCTTCATCAGAGCCAAAAGATGGGACCCTGACAACAGAGCTTTCAGGGACCCATCTTTTGGCTCTGATGAAGATGGGACTCTTCACTCAAAACTCGTGAGCTACTGAGGTCTGGATGGCAATTTGCCGAGAATGGAACATGCGCAGTTGACCTGGAAGCATGGATTCTGTATCATTCTGTTAAGCTTGTGATATGCAGTTGTTTGTGAATATATATTTATTTCATCATAACAATAAAAAAGACTTATGGAGGTAATGTGCTAGGCTAATGCCCCGTCTTTCTTTGCTATTTCTGTGTAGCCAATCACAGTGCTACATAATCGGGAGCCTCTCCTTCCAGCCTCAGGTGTCACCGCCCACTTAAAGGGGAGGGCATAACCTTTACCTATTTTATCCAAATTAAAAAAAAGAAATTGGATATCTATGCACTTAAAAGAAAAGTTGTTTCTCCAAGACCGTGACGTTTCCCTCTTTATTCAACTTCGAATGGTTGGTGTCTTGTTTATCGGTAACATTGGAAGGGCTTGCCTGAGGATTGCAGGCAACAGAAGCAGAAAGTCCCCGCCATAAAACTTTACCTCTTTGTGCCAGACCATTGAGCGTACCAGGAACAGCGAAACGCACCCACCCCATTGTGTAACTATTAACAGTCCATTAGTTACACGGCGCTCGCAGCGCACAGAGACTTATCCGCGGCAATCAGACTTATTTAAAAACTCACCGAGTGATGAAGCAGCTGCAGTCACGGAAGCCAGATGCTTACGAACCTATCAACTGTCTCCCGAATCTTTTGGGATACCTAATAAAAATTAACTTGCTGCTAAGCCTGAGCACAGCTCATCGACTTAAAAGGAAGAAACTTAAAGCGGCCTGACAGTACGGTGCAAGGTCCTGTCCAAGTGCCCGGGCCCTGCTCTTTACAAACCACCTACCCAGGGCCGGCCCTACCATGGGTCCCAGTGGGTCCATTGGACCCAGGCAGCACTTTGAGAGGGGCAACAAATTGAACCACGGCCACATCTCCTTCTCTATTCACCCAGAAAATTGATGACCAAGATTTATTTTTTCCGCCTGCCCTTATACTATCCTAGCTTGCCCCTATACTGCCCTAGCCCGCCCATATACTACCCTAGCCTGTTCCTATACTACCCTAGCCTGTAAATATACTACCCCAGCCTGCCCCTATACTGCCCTAGCCTGTCCATATACTACCCTAGCCTGTCTATATACTGCCCTAGCCTGTCCATATACTACCCTAGCCTGTCCAAATACTACGCTAGCCTGTCCATATACTACCCTAGCCTGTCTATATACTACCCTAGCCTGTTCCTATACTGCCCTAGCCTGTCCATATACTACCCTAGCCTGTCTATATACTACCCTAGCCTGTTCCTATACTGCCCTAGCCTGTCCATATACTACCCTAGCCTGTCTATATACTACCCTAGCCTGTTCCTATACTGCCCTAGCCTGTCCATATACTACCCTAGCCTGTCTATATACTACCCCAGCCTGCCCCTATACTGCCCTAGCCTGTCCATATACTACCCCTCGCGGCTCTGTCACTTCTGATCGGATTGTTCTTCAGTCGGACCGGAGACACGGCGGAGTACGGAGGCTTGGGCACTCCGCTGCCATGGTGCTCCGGTCCTATCTGATACAAGGTAAGTCCATTACTGGGAACTTATGCTGAAGCACTGGGTAAACCTATGGGTGATTGGGGAAGTAAAATTGCTGTAATTAGCCCAATAAGATGTGGAGCTGGGGAGGATTGGACGCTGCATGCTGGGTGTCGCTGTATACATCAAAGGAGCGGACCCCTCCTAAGAATGCATGGACCAACATTGTGTTTGTGTCACATGCATCCCCCCATGGAGGGTTATACATTATATCAGGGATAAGCAATTAGCGGACCTACAGCGGTTGCAAAACTACAAGTCCCATCATGCCTCTGCCTCTGAGTGTCATGCTTATGGCTGTCAGAGTCTTGCTATGCCTCATGGGAATTGTAGCTCTGCAACAGCTGGAGGTCCGCTAATTGCATATCCCTGCATTATATGATGCATGATGATAGGGTCAGATACTCTTCCAGGACTGGAAGAGAAGAAACAATTCTGACTGATGAATGCACCACCTAAAGTGATAGGAAGCATATGTCCCAATAACTATATATTGCCCACTCTCATAAGATTGGCTTGTCTAGTTTGGCTATCGTGTTAGTGTGTGATTATTTGTTAGTTTTTGCAGATTAACTTTGGAAAGGGATGTTATCCCTAAAAGGGACATTCCAACATTCGCCAGACAGGGCGGGTGGATTTAGCGCCACCTGCTGCTAGGTGGGGCATGGGGGCATTTTACTTCAGTGCGCGGCGCCATATCTCTGGTGAAAAGGGTGAGCACAATGTAACTGATGATAAGTAATGGAGATGTATATTATAACAAAAAATATATGTTGGTATAACTGTGTTTGATAAGAGACGTGGAATGATCCCGAGGAAGCAGAAGTACTGCGAAACGTCGATCGCTTGTCAACATGTTATTACACCGTTCTTGTATGGTTATGTAAAGTGTATGATATATTCTCTGAACAAAAATGTTATTAATTATATTTTAATTAATGGCCAGGGGTCAGGGGGCCCTTCATAATTTCTTGCACCAGGGCCCTGAAGGTCCTAGTTATGCCTCTGGGTAGGTGTAATGGTCAGATGTCCACAAATACTTGGCTTTATAGGTAGGTGTGATGGCCAAGTGCCCACACATGCTTGGCTATATAGGTAGGTGTGATAGCCAGGTGTCCACAAATACTTGGTTATATATGTAGGTGTTAGGGTTGCTACCTCATCCCTTTAAACCCGAACACATATGAATTACTCAGGTTCTGAGGCTAATTTAATGCAGATGAGGCACCAAGTGAGTTTAATTACCACCTTAATCAGCCACAGAACCTGTGTAGTTAACATGTGTTCGGGTTTAAAGGGATGACGTGGCAACTCTAGTAGGTGTGATGGTCAGATGTCCACAAATACTTGGCTATATATGTAGGTGTGATGGTCAGGTGTCCATAGACAATTAGCTATATAGGTAGGTGTAATAGCCAGGTGTCCACAAATACTTGGCTATATATGTAGGTGTGATGGCCAAGTGCCCACACATGCTTGGCTATATAGGTAGGTGTAATAGCCAGGTGTCCACAAATACTTGGCTAAATAGGTTGGTGTGATGGCCAGGTGTCCACAAACACTTAGCTATATAGGTAGGTGTGATGGTCAGGTGTTCACACATGCTTGGCTATATAGGTAGGTGTGATGGTCAGGTGTTCACACATGCTTGGCTATATAGGTAGGTGTGATGGTCAGGTGTCCACAAACACTTAGCTATATAGGTAGGTGTGATGGTCAGGTGTCCACACATGCTTGGCTGTATAAGTAGGTGTGATGGTCAGGTGTCCACAAATACTTGGCTATATAGGTAGGTGTGATGGTCAGGTGTCGACAAACGCTTAGCTATATAGGTAGGTGTGATGGTCAGGTGTACACAAACACTTAGCTATATAGGTAGGTGTGATGGTCAGGTGTCCACAAATACTTGACTATATAGGTGGGTGTGATGGTCAGGTGCCCACACATGCTTCGCTTTATAGGTAGGTGTGATGGTCAGGTGTCCACAAACACTTGACTATATAGGTAGGTGTGATGGTCAGGTGCCCACACATGCTTCGCTTTATAGGTAGGTGTGATGGACAGGTGTCCACAAATACTTGACTTCATAGGTAGGTGTGATGGTCACGTGTCTACATTTCTTTATCCATATAGTGTACGTCTATAGTTGTGTCCTTGGTGAGAGCTGCCCTGGTCCAGACGCACAGTCCTGACTTTCCCTTTCACATGAGTGGCAGGCAGTGCACACAGGCAGGTAGAGTGGAACCCCAGGCGTCCAGAAGCGCCGTGATTGACTGCTGCAAGATCCCTGGACCGCTCAAGCCTTTATCGCAGCAGGTGGCTGCACTCTGCATGGGAGTCGCTCTTTCATTAGCCAATTTCCCCGTGTAGGAAAGCTTTTAGCTACATTGCCACAGTTTGATTCCTGTCCTTGTAAGCGGATATGAAAGTGTGAAACGCAGCTGCGCAACATTCCCGCTGCCTTTGATGAGACGCCGCTACATACCGCGTCTCTGGCACTAATGAGGATCCCTGTAATTAGCCGCCATACGTCATATAAAAAAGGTATAAAAAAATAAAATAAAGTTAATAAATATGCGAGAAATAATGTTCCAGCAACCAGAGATCGTTTTATGGTGATAAATATTTTACTCGCAGCTGCAGGTATATTACTTTGACCTTAAAAGAAATCAAAATTTCCCGTCGCCCTCTATATCGGCCTTTTGAGGTTGTACTTGTTGGACATATGTTTTTTTTCCCCTCTGTGACCATCTGACTAATAATAGATTCCTATCACACTTGTTAATACTGATTTTAGCAAACAGAGAACATTTGGCACAGCGTGACGCCAGCACATTGCCGCAGCCGGTGATCACTCAGCCAATTGGCTTAAAGTTTATGTAACAGCAAACACTAAACTCTCAAGTTAGTTTTAGTTTAACCATTTGTGGACTGCAGACAGGCAGCTCGTGCAGGCAAAGCGACGTACCCGTACATCTCTGCGTGCTTCCAGGTTTAGGGCACGCGCATGCGCGTACCCCCTGCCGACACCCGCTGGGATTTTAAAATGATTTGTGAAATGAAATTGAAGGCCACACCACTGCTAAGAGGCCCAGATACAACCTTATTCCAGTAAAAGTCAGGTGGACGATCCAAAATGTATCCAACACACTTTGGGGGTCCAAGAGCACCCCTTCATCAGGCCTAGCAAAGTGTAAGGATATCTCCATATCAGTCCGATCGCAATGCCATATCCCCTCTTTGGGGTCATATTTAAATCCAAATAAAGGTCCAGATACAACTTTATTCCAGTAAAAGTCAGAGGGATGATCCAAAAAGTAGCCAACGTGTTTCGGAGGTCCAAGACTGCCCACCTTTATCAGGGCTAGAAAGACCATAAGGACATCTCCATGTCAGTCTCATAGAAATACAATATCACCTTTTTGGGGTCATATTTAAAACCAAATAAAGGCCCAGATACAACTTTATTCCAATAAAAGTCAGGGGGACAATCCAAAAAATAGACAATGCATTTCAGAGGTCCAAGAGAGCCTATTCATCAGGACTAAAAAGACCATAAAGACATCTCCATATCAATCTGATAGCAATACAATATTCCCCTATTTGTTGGTCATGTATAAAATCAAATAGAGGTCCGGATACAACTTTATTCCAATGAAAGTCAGGAGGGCAATCCAAAAAGTAGACACAATGTTTCAGGGTTCCAAGAGTGCCCCCTTTATCAGGACTAGAAAGAGCGTAAGGACATCTCCATAATTAGTCCGATAGCAATAAAATATTCCCTTCTTTGGAGTCATATAAAACCCAATAAAGTCCAGATATAACTTTATTCCAATAAAAGTCAGGGAGATGATCCTAAAAGTAGCCAACATGTTTTGGAGGTCCAAGACTGCCCCCTTCATCAGGGCTAGAAAGAGCATAAGGACATCTCCATACCATTCCGATAGCAATACAAGGTTCCCCTATTTTGAGGTCATATTTATAAAACCAAATAGAGGTCCGGATACAACTTTATTCCAATAAAAGTCAGGGGGACGATCCAAAAAGTAGACAACATGTTTCAGGGGTCCAAGAGTGCCCCCTTCATTAGGGCTAGAAAGAAAGTAGGGACATCTCTATAATTAGTTTGATAGCAATACAATATCCCCTCTTTGGAGTCATATAAAACCAAATAGTGGCCCAGATATATCTTTATTCCAATAAAAGTCAGGGGGACAATCCAAAAAGGAGCCAACATGTTTCGGGGGTCCAAGACTGCCCCTCTTCATCAGGGCTAGAAAGAGCATAAGGGCATCTCCATATTAATTCGATAGCAATACAATACTGCGCATGCACGAAGCACGCTGCGCTTTCTAATTGGCCCGGCTGCAGAGGAAGAAGGAGATGGGTCGAACTTCCACTGCCCCGTCTCCTGGAAGTGGGGACAGGGACCTGTCAAAAAACAGGTCCCCATTCCCCCCTTCCCCCTGAAAGGTGCCAAATTTAGCACTGGAAGGGGGGGGGGGGAGCAAATAAGCATAGGTCCCACTTGTGGGTGGAACTCAATTTAAGAACACAAACAGTAAAACTTTTCTTCTTATCCACGTAGAAGGTTTTTCAGCTGATTTATTTGAAAGTTCATTGGGCATTAAAATCTCAGCAACCATTTATTGCTTCATGGGAGCAGTGCCACTGGGCTCTGCCTAACTAGGACCAATAAAATAGACTAAAATAGTAAAAAAAAACATTTATTTGCATTCGGATTCTGATTTCTTTTAATCTATGCTGATACTTTGTAAGATGTCAGTTTTATTTTCCTCATTATACATTCCCTTTAAGTGTCGGGAAACATTTGGTACCCATTAATCAGAACACGGATATGTCAGACGTAAGATGCAGATGTATTTAGTGTGTGTTACAGCTGAATCTCTGAAAACATCAATTAGATGTGTTACCAGTAATCTGAAGCTTGCAAGTTTTTGTGACACGTGGCATGCAAATATACGAGGACGCGCGGTATTAATATATCTGCCGAACTTTATCGCTTTTATATGTTAACATAGAAGTCCACAAACTTCAATCTGGAGTTATAAGAGAAAGATCAGTCATGTGCAGTATTACACCGGGACCCCTGATCCCTCCACAATCATAGCGGACCATATCTACACCAATGATCTGTATTCATCCAAGTCATGGTATATCTAGTGGTAGTTGGTCACGTTCAACTTGACTTGTTGTAAGTTGGGGTCAGAGCCTGATCTAGCCTGCTTTGGGGGTTCAGTGAAAAATGTCAGGGGGGCTGAGGATGCAAGGTCGGCAGGGCAGTATATAAGATCCAGTAGGGCAGTGTACAGGGGGTTAGCAGGGCAGAGGATAGGGTTGGCAGTTTGTAGGGCAGTGTAGAGTAGGCTATCAACGTGGTGTACAGGGGTTAGCATGGCAGAGGATAGGGGTCAGCAGGATGGAAGATAGGGGTCAGCAGGGCAGGGTACAAGGATCAGAAGGGCGAAAGACAGTGGTCAGCAGAGTTGAGGACAGGAGTCACTGCTGGGATCTCCTCCTCCCCACACAGCACATAGCTGAGATCGGTATATCTCCACACAGTGTGTAACTGGCTACTGCAGCTACCAATCCGATCAGGGAATTCAACAGGTTAGAACTCCAACATGTTGAACCTTAAGCTGCGGTTTAACCTCAAGCTGCATTGTTTTCACTGTCAGGGATGTCAGGATGTGGAACTCTCTTCCACAATCTGTGGTGTCAGCAGGAAGTATGAATAGTTTGCACCTTATGGAAAACAATACATGGGGATATGGGAAATTATTTTCTACGCACACACACCAACACAGGTTGAACTGGATGGACTGTTGTCTTTATTCAACCTTACCAACTATATAACTGTGTAACATAGCAGCTAGATACACATGCAGTTCAAGTATGGGAATCTGATCTCAGCTACGTGTTAAGTGGGGGGAAGGAGATATTTTAAGTGTCTTGTATGCAGTGTGGGCAGTGCCTAGAAAAGGTCATCTAGCAACCAAGGTGAAGATGGCAAACTGGTTGTCAATGTGTCTATGAAGGTTCTCATTTACCAAGATCATGGTATATTTCGATTTAGTTGGTCATGTTCAACTGCACTTGAAGTAAAGTTGAAAATGTTCCTCCAAGCTTCTCCAAGCCAATTGAGTTTCAGTGAGAGTCAGGAACATCCTTGCACCAGTTTCACGGTAGATACCCTAAAATGGTTGCCAATATGTTTGTGAAGGGTCTCATTTAGCCAGGTCATGGTACACCTAGTAGTAATTAGTCACATTCAACTGGACATGTTCTGTAATGTCATACAAGTTTCACAGCTTCTCCGAGACACTTCAGTTCCAGTGAGTGCCAGGAACATTCCCGTACCAGTTTCATCGGTATATACCCCAAAATGGTTGTCATTATGTCTGTCAAGGTTCCAGGTCATAGTGTAGCAAAACCCCATATATGGCTACTTTGACCATGCCCTTACAAGGACCGTGAGTGACCTTGACTTCACAGAGCCTCTTCGACACTTTGAACATACTGTAATGTCTTGTACAGGTCAACTTACACTGATTAATGATGATCCACATGGTACTGGACCGATTTACTCTGGGAAGTGTTTGTATAACCGTTGGTAAAATCCCATAGATGGCACTTTGACCACGTTCCTACAAGGACTGAGAGTGACTTTGAGTTAACCGAACCTCTTCGAACCTCCTTGTAAAAGTTGAAATGAAGTTCA
>BLSH010406495.1:1822198-1835420 GCA_018402905.1 Glandirana rugosa
CTTATCACAGGGTAGTAACCACAGTCACCCTCCTTATCACAGGGTAGTAACCATAGTCACGTTCCTTATCATGGGTTCCTTGCACTGATACCAATGATGGGACACTATTCCTCCCACTGACACCAATGATGGGACACTATTCCTCCCACTGACACCAAAGATGGGGCACTATTCCTCTCACTGATACCAATGATGGGGCACTATTCCTTCCACTGACACCAATGATGGGGCACTTTTCCTCCCACTGACACCAATGATGGGGTACAATTCTTTCCACTGATACCAATGATGGGACACTATTCCTCCCACTGACACCAATGATGGGGCACCATTCCTTCCACTGACACCAATGATGGGGCACTATTCCTTCCACTGACACCAATGATGGGGCACTATTCCTTCCACTGACATCAATGATGGGGCACTATTCCTCCCACTGACACCAGTGATGGGGCACTATTCCTCCCACCGATACCAATGATGGAGCACTATTCCTCCCACTGACACCAATGATGAGGCACTATTCCTCCCACTGATACCAATGATGGGGTACTATTCCTTCCACTGACACCAATGATGGGGTACTATTCCTTGCACTGACACCAATGATGGGGCACTATTCCTCGCACTGATACCAATGATGGGGTACTATTCCTTCCACTGACACCAATGATGGGGTACTATTCCTTCCACTGACACCAATTATGAGGCACTATTCCTCCCACTGATACCAATCGTGGGGTACTATTCCTTCCACTGACACCAATGATGGGGTACTATTCCTTCCACTGACACCAATGATGGGGCACTATTCCTCCCACTGACACCAATGATGAGGCACAATTCTTCCCACTGACACCAATGATGGGGCACTATTCCTTCCACTGACACCAATGATGGGGCACTATTCCTTCCACTGATACCAATGATGGGGCACTATTCCTCTCACTGATACCAATGATGGGGCACTATTCCTCCCACTGACACCAATGATGGGGCACTATTCCTCTCACTGACACCAATGATGGGGCACTATTCCTTCCACTGACACCAATGATGGGGCACTATTCCTTCCACTGACACCAATGATGGGGCACTATTGCTCCAACTGACACCAATGATAAATACATATGGATGGATGGATAGAGAAGGAAGGAAGAAGTTGATTTACTGGATGATATACAATCTGGTGCAGCTGTGCATGGCAGCCAATCAGCTTCTAACTTCAGCTTGTTCATTAATATTTTGACAATGAAAACTGGAATCTGATTGGTTTCTATGTAGAGCTGCACCTGATTCTGTGCACCCATTTTAGTAAATCTCCTCCAGTGTTTGAATTTGCTAAGGTGAATAGATAGAATCAATAGACAGATAGATGTGGGGTTCCTCCTCCGGGATAAGGAGGTCACCATGTCACCATATATGAGGATATTGTATTCTGTAATGTTAATGTGCAGTGCGGCACGGTGCACCTCTATGGATGTGATTACCTCTGCTTGTATAACCTACATGTGCAGATGGCGCTCGGTGGGACGGTGATGTATGGCGGCCCCCCTCCTGTGTTAGCGTTGTACGGCAATGAATCAGTCAGGCTGTGACAGCGGAACGCTGCAGTGCATCCCCTATTCCCCGCACACCAATACGTTTTCCTGCGCCAGGCAGATGGAGAAGGTAAAGAATGCCCCTTGCCAACTGCAGAGAACCATGTGACTGGAGAGCGATGTCTGCGACTCCCCCCGCCATCATAGGAGGCCTGTGCACAGCAATGTCCTCTACCAGCCGTCTTATCATAGCCACCTAGTTAAAGGGCCGGTCCACCCATAAAAGGTATTTCAGTGTTCAGTGGGTGCCGGAAATTATCTGACATTTTATTAAATCGTCCCACCATCCCTGCTGGATCTCGTATTGATGAAGTCGCCATCAGCTTTGAAATCTGCTGACAATGTAAATCATGCCTTCAATGGTGTCAGGGGCTTTTCCTAGGCTGAGATGATGTCATCAGTCTGCTGCAGGCAGGAGGGAGCGTTTCCTCCGTCTCCTCTCCCCCAATGCTGTAACTTTGTAGCAATTCACAAGGTGAGAGGCTGCAGCAGGGGTTCATCCATGTCAGACATTTGTGATGCTAGCAAGTTGGTCCCCCACCAGCATGCCGCAGAGAAGGACCCTTGCCTTCAACAAGGGACTGTCCCTGGACATCCCAGCCTTCAACAAGGGACTGTCCCTGGACATCCCAGCCTTCAACAAGGGACTGTCCCTGGACATCCCAACCTTCAATAAGGGACTGTCCCTGGACATCCCAGCCTTCAACAAGGGACTGTCCCTGGACATCCCAACCTTCAACAAGGGACTGTCCCTGGACATCCCAACCTTCAATAAGGGACTGTCCCTGGACATCCCAGCCTTCAACAAGGGACTGTCCCTGGACATCCCAACCTTCAATAAGGGACTGTCCCTGGACATCCCAGCCTTCAACAAGGGACTGTCCCTGGACATCCCAGCCTTCAATAAGGGACTGTCCCTGGACATCCCAACCTTCAACAAGGGACTGTCCCTGGACATCCCAACCTTCAACAAGGGACTGTCCCTGGACATCCCAGCCTTCAACAAGGGACTGTTCCTGGACATCCCAACCTTCAACAAGGGACTGTCCCTGGACATCCCAGCCTTCAAATCCCGGCAGCAGCTCTATGGAGCACCATGCAGGTTCCAGAGGCACAGAACACGATCCTCGGCTTATCAGTCCTGGTGATGAATACATTGATGAGGGACTTTTTGGAAGCGTTGCGATAAAACTGTTTTTGGAAATACGGTGAGCAGAAGGGCAGATGGTGTTCTCAGGCTGAGTTGCCTACATGGAGGATTGAAATGAAATCAGCGTGATTCTGTGTGTGTGCCTGCGGCAGTCTTCCCCCTCCAATACGAGTGGAGCGAGCCATCTCATTCCGTGTCGGAGCTCGTGTTGGGATTACATAAATAATGATAAGAAAAACCGAGCAAGACCAAAACAAGCCAATCTATTGATTGCATGTGCAAATAATTCCCACAACCGCTGTAATCGAGCAATCCATCCCAGCATGCCCCGCACCATCCTACCCCGCGCCAAAGATGGAGCTCAGCTCCTGGAGAGAAGCCATTTACTGCTGGCAATAATAATCATTATTCATCATCAGATAAATAATTACTACCATTCCTAACACAACTATAATTCATTACTACTACTACTTATTGCTAATGGTATTAATCTCAAGAGCAATAAAATATCCTCCCATTTACTATTGTGAATGCTACTACTGAGACAACTACTATTACTGCTACTACTAATAAATAGTATTATTACTTTAACTAATCATTTACTATTATTTTAATAACAGTTACTTCTTTTACTACAACTGCTGCTATTACTACTACTAATACTACTAATTATTATTATTATCATCATTGTATCAGCAAATTATTTACTATTATTATAACAGTTACTACTACTAATACTACTGTTATTACCACTACTAGTACTAATCATTATTATTATTGCTTCAACCAATCATCCTATAACAACACTTACTGCTGCTACTACCACTACACTCACTATCATACCCATTATTACTACTACTACTACTACTACTACTACTACTATGATTATTATTATTTCTAGCAATACTTTTGTCTTACTATAACAACAGTTACTACTACTACTACCAATACTGTTGCTACTACTAATAATAATAATAATAATTATTATTACTATTATTGCAGTTACTACTACTAATACGTCTGCTATTACCTCTACTAGTATGAATTATTATTACTTCATCCGATAATTCCCTCTTACTATAACAACAGTTACTGCTGCTACTATTACTACAATCATTACTATACCTACTACTACTTATTATGATTATTATTATTTCTAGCAACAACTATTACTACTACTACTAATTATTATTATCATCATCATTGTTTCAACAAATTATTTACTATTATTATAATAACAGTTACTACTACTAATACTACTGTTATTACCACTACTAGTACTAATTATTATTATTATTGCTTCAACCAATCATTTCCTCCTATAACAACACTTACTGCTGCTACTACCACTACAATCACTATCATACCCACTACTACTACTACTACTACTACTATTACTACTACTACTACTACTACTACTTATTATGATTATTATTATTTCTAGCAATACTTTTGTCTTACTATAACAACAGTTACTACTACTACTACCAATACTGTTGCTACTACTACTACTAATAAAAAAAAATTATTACTATTATTGCAGTTACTACTACTAATACTACTGCTATTACCTCTACTAGTATGAATTATTATTACTTCATCTGATAATTCCCTCTTACTATAACAACAGTTACTGCTGCTGCTACTAATACTACAATCATTACTATACCTACTACTACTTATTATGATTATTATTATTTCTAGCAACAATTTTGTATTACTATAACAACTGTTACTACTACTACTACCAATACTGTTGCTACTACTACTACTACTAATAGTTATCATTATTAATATTGCAGTTACTACTACTGATACTACTGCTATTACCACTACTAGTATGAATTATTATTATTACTTCATCCGATAATTCCCTCTTACTATAACAACAGTTACAGCTGCTACTATTACTACTACAATCACTACTATACCTACTACTGCTACTACTACTACTTATTATGATTATTATTATTTCTAGCAATAATTTTGTATTACTATAACAACAGTTACTACTACTACTACCAATACTGTTGCTACTACTATGATTACTACTACTACTACATATAATAATAATTGTTAGTAGTAGTAGTATTGCAGTTACTATTACTAATACTACTGCTATTACCACTACTAGTACTAGTTATTATTATTATTACTTCATCCGATAATTCCCTCTTACTATAACAACAGTTACTGCTGCTACTATTACTACTACAATCACTACTATACCTACTACTACTAATTGTTATTATTATTATTTCAGCCAATGATTTCCTATTGTTATACCAACAGTTACTACTACTACTACTACTACTGTTGCTTCTGCTAATTCTACCACTACTGTAGCTACTACTATTACTACTACTACTAATTATTAATACATTTACTAACAATGTATTATTATTTTTATTATTATTATTAGAGTTACTACTAATAATAATGCTGCTATTATCACTACTAGTACTAATACTTTATTATTATTACTGCTGCTACTACCACTACGATCAATACTTTATCTACTACTACTACTACTTATGATAATGATAATCATCATCATCATCAAAATAATAATAATAATATATTACCTCTGTCACAAACTTAATACCAAACTTAATATTAAACATTACAGTTACTGCTAATACTATGGTTACTGCTACTAATAGTAAAGATACTAATAGTTAATACTACTTCTAGTAATTCTATGTATATTTTAGATGATGATGAAGATGATAATATTTATGACTACTTCTACTACTAATTTGCTTTGATGATGATGAATATTATTATTATTACTACTACTACTAATTATAATAATAACAATAACAACGAATAAAATATTAGCGATAAAAAAAGTAATTACTACTACTACTCCTAGGAATACAACGTCTACCACCACTACTACTACTGATAATTATAACAATAATAATACTTTACTACTATTCATTCCAAGAATCTCGAACACTGCTTTCACAACTACAAATAATAATAATAATAATAATTTTTTTTATTTGTACCCTTTTTCTGCATTGTAAGGATATTAGGATTCTCTAAGGCTTCTGGTTTCTGCTTTGAACTGAGTTTTCTTATGAGGGATCCCCTGGGGTGGGTTTTGGGCGGCACTGTTATGCTGCAGTCCATGGCCCCCTGGTGGTCAATTTATGGGAATACATAGGGCAGCCTTTCTCAACCTTTTCAACCCAGAGGAACCCTTGAAATAGTTCTCCGGTCTCGGGGGAACCCCTGATAAAAATCTACAACTCATGATACATTAGTGTGATGGTCAATGGGAAGAATGCTCCTTACATTTGTGGTCATTGGGAAAAATTACCTTCTTACAGATAGCTAAAAAGATCAATGATGCCATTGGGAATTTATCTGAGAGGTAGAAATTGCCCATTGCTCAAGGAACCCCTAGCAACCTCTGGAGGAACCCTAGGGTTCTACGGAACCCTGATATAGACAGTGGGCTCTACAGAGAGGAACCGGGAAGCTCTGGAGGTCACAGCGCCCCCCCACTCCTCCTGCCAGGATTACATCTAGCCGCCCCCAGCAGAATACATTTTTCCTTACTGAATCTAAAATGTAAAGAAAGTCTTTGGGAATACTTCTATTGCACACCGGGCTCTCTCCACCACATACTGCTTTGGAAATAAACACGCTGTGTATATTTCTTACTTGTCACACTATACTCCGAGTTCCGAGTGTCCTAGTTATTTTCTTCACAGGCTGCGTGTTATTTTTCACGATCAAACAAATAATTCTCTTTTGGAAATAGAGCTTCAAAAGTGTGAATATATCCATATTAATAGCGCCGGTCCGCTGGGGATTTCCAGCTCCATAACTCTGCACCATCTAATTGGCAGTGTTTAATGAGGGATAGACAGAAATCTAATCATCAGATAACAAAAGGGGACATTTCGGAGAACTGCTCCTGGTGAAACGCAATTCTCGCATGTCCACGGCTGCGAGACAAAGTTTTTGCTTTGTCAAAATCTCGCCGTTTGACAATCAATGAGGAAGACAAAATTAAGGTTGAATTTGACTGTTTTTAAGGATGCATTGGGTAGTTAAGTGTAGCTAACCACTGTCTGGGTTTTAATTCCGGAGATATCCTTTTACTTCCTGCCCTGTAGACACAACAGGAAGTGATGAGAAATCTCCTTTTAGACAGCCAACCAGAAGAGGTGTCCCCATTGGAAGAGCTCCCTTCTATTCCTGTTCTGGTGACAACTCAATATTTTGTATTTTCCATCACATTCAGTCCCAATAACAATGAGCACCAGGACAAATAAAGAGGGTGAATATCCAGACAGATGTAAAAACCTGACAAAGATTCTAACTCTTCTAAAAACAAACAAAATAGTAATAATTTGAGTTATACTCACATATAATACATAAAGTAGGTAGCTATGTAACAATTAATACTTCATTAAATGTATTTTTTTTTTTTACATACAGACAGTGTAAGCACCTGAATGTGACCTGGTATCAGCTTCTTGCAATCCCTGTAAATGAGAGAAAGAAACAGCACAATAAGCCAATCAGTTCATGTGCTGACAGTGAGCATGCTGATAGGAGGAGAGAGCACAGTGACAGAAATATGAGCTTATCACTGTACTGCTTCTCCATTCACTGGCTAGTCACAGGTTGGGGGCTTGTCCAGGATGACCTGGGCTCGGTGGGTTGATTGATGCTGGACATCAGACTGAGAATATCTTTCTCATTACATTGCTGCTTCTCCTTTCACTGTCCAGTCACAGACACACACACACACTTGCTTTGAGGCCTGGATGACCTGGGTTCAGAAGAAGTGGGTTGAATGATGCTGGCCATCACAATGAGGACATCTAGTGACAAAATAAAAGTACTACAGTGGAAATCTCTCTTGTTGACAGGAAACAAGCTGATAGGATAAGAGAGCAGAGTGATAGAAAGATGGGCTCATCACTGTGCTGCTTCTCCTTTCACTGTTCATTCTTATAGGGTATAGACATGTCAGGGATGGCCTAGGCTTAGAGGAAGTGGGTAGAATGATGCTGGCTATTAGATTGAGGACAGGGGACTTCTCTCTTTCTGACATGAAGCCAGCAGATAGAAGAAGATAGCAGAGTGACAGAAAGATGAGCTCATCACTGTGCTGCTTCTCCTTTCACTGTTCATTCTTATAGGGTATAGACATGTCAGGGATGGCCTAGGCTCAGAGGAAGTGGGTAGAATGATGCTGGCTATTAGATTGAGGACAGGGGACTTCTCTCTTTCTGACATGAAGCCAGCAGATAGGAGAAGATAGCAGAGTGACAGAGAGATGAGCTCATCACTGTGCTGCTTCTCCTTTCACTGTCCATTCACAGTTTGGGGACTAGTCCTGAATGACCTGGGCTCAGTGGGTTGAATGATGCAGACCATCAGACTAAGAACATCTTGCTCATCACAGTGCTCTTTCTCCTTTCAATGTCCAGTCACACACACAAACTTACTTTTAGCCCTGGATGACCTGGGTTAAGAGGAAGTGGGTTGAATGGCCACCACAATGAGGACAGATAGAAAGTACAGCAGTGGAAATCTCTCTTGTTGACAAGAAGCAAGTTGACAGGAGAAGAGAACAGAGTTACAGAGAGATGAGTTCATCACAGTGCTGCTTCTCCTTTCACTGTCCAGCCACACGCACTTACTTTGAGCCCAGGATGACCTGGGTTCAGAGGGTGTGGGTGGAATAATGCTGTCCATCACAATGAGGACATCTAGTGACAGAATAAAAGTACTGCAGGGGAATTCTCTCTTGCTGACAAGAAGCAAGCAGAAAGGAGAAGAGAGCAGAGTCACAGGTTGGGGGCTCGTCCGGGATGACCCAAGCTTGGTGGGTTGAATCAGGCTGGCTATTAGACTGAAGACATCTTGTGGCAGAAAAGAAGTACTACACGTGGAATCTCTTTGCTTTAACATAGCAATTTTTGGATGGAGTGGCTAAGGGCTATTTTTTTTTTTTTGCTTCATTTGTTACTATGTTTCTATATGATTATTGTATGCCGGACAGAACAATGCACCGTTCCCATTCGCACCAAGTGATTAAATTAGCATAAACCTTTACAGCCGGTGGAAATAAATGCAAACGACCGAGAGCTCATTTCCAATAATCAAAGCGCCGATGCTGATAAGTGATTGCGGGGAGAGAGCTGTCCTTCCTAACGTCTTAAGTGCTTTCGATGCGAGCGCCGTCTTTGCATGGACGGATCCGCAAATCGAATGTGAGCCGTCCCTGCCAACTTGGAGATTTTGCAAGAGATTTTAATAGCAAATTTTCCTTTAGGCGTCTCGTATATGAAAATGACTTTTCTCCAACTGTTCTGCAAATGTTCCCTGAGAGATTGCCATACCCGATTCTGCCGCCAACATAATCTGTTCTGCTGCTACCTTCGTTTACTGTCCCAGATTTCTGGAGGAGATTTTAGGATGTTGAGATGAAGCGGAACTCCGACCAAAAAAAACCTTTCTTTTGTAGTTTGAGGCAAGGGTTTGATTCGCTGCCAAGTCTTTATGACTGTGACTGTATTTATGTGACTGCAGCTGGGAGGGACCGCCCCCATCCAGGTTGTGTTGTGATGGGAAATTCAAATCCTTCATTATTTCAGAAAGTAGAAGAAAGTTTTGTGATTAATGGCAAATGGCTTAGTTCTTGATACTTCTCCTACACTTTACTGTAGTCCCTTTCACAATGAATGCAATGGTTATATGGAATATATTGCAGCTTTTTATACATTTATTTAACCACTCAGTAGATACCGGTGACATCACTGAGAATGCAGCCTATCCATTCACTAGAGACCGATGACATCACTGAGAATGCAGCCTATCCATTCACTAGAGACCGGTGACATCACTGATAATGCAGCCTATCCATTCACTAGAGACCGGTGACATCACTGAGAATGCAGCCTATCCCTTCACTAGAGACCAGTGACATTGCTGAGAATGCAGCCTATCCAATCACTAGAGAACGGTGACATCACAGAGAATGCAGCCTATCCATTCACTAGAGACCGGTGACATCACTGAGAATGCAGCCTATCCCTTCACTAGAGACCAGTGACATCACTGAGAATGCAGCCTATCCATTCACTGGAGACCAGTGACATCACTGAGAATGCAGCCTATCCATTCACTAGAGACCAGTGACATCACTGGGAATGCAGCCTATCCATTCACTAGAGACCAGTGACATCACTGGGAATGCAGCCTATCCATTCATTAGAGAACTGTGACATCACTGAGAATGCAGCCTATCCATTCACTAGAGACTGGTGACATCACTGAGAATGCAGCCTATCCATTCACTAGAGACCAATGACATCACTGAGAATGCAGCCTATCCATTCACTAGAGACCGGTGACATCACTGAGAATGCAGCCTATCCATTCACTAGAGACCGATGACATCACTGAGAATGCAGCCTATCCATTCACTAGATACCGGTGACATCACTGAGAATGCAGCCTATCCGTTCACTAGAGACCGGTGACATCACTGAGAATGCAGCCTATCCATTCATTAGAGACCGGTGACATCACTGAGAATGCAGCCTATCCGTTCACTAGAGAGCGGTGACATCACTGAGAATGCAGCCTATCCATTCACTAGAGACCGGTGACATCACTGAGAATGCAGCCTATCCATTCACTAGAGACCGATGACATCACTGAGAATGCAGCCTATCCATTCACTAGATACCGGTGACATCACTGAGAATGCAGCCTATCCGTTCACTAGAGAGCGGTGACATCACTGAGAATGCAGCCTATCCATTCATTAGAGACCGGTGACATCACTGAGAATGCAGCCTATCCATTCACTAGAGACCGGTGACATCACTGAGATTGCAGCCTATCTATTCATTCATAGAATTCATACCACAAGTGCTGCCTACTAACTGCAATTTAGTATCATCCTTACGTTTCTGTGCAGCAGGTCCATTTTGAATCACGGAGTCGATTTAAATTCTTGGCTCCGGTGGCGCAGCCTCTAATTCTCGCCATGTTGACGCTGCGGCAGACAGGTGTTCCAGGAAAGGCCAGAAGGAACTGCGTCCCATCCCTAATCTCTTTATTAATATTAAATGAGAGTGACTTTATTATAAAACACTGCATAGCGCCAAAGTGATAGTTTAATTAGAAGCACAGTGAAGTGATCACGTTCTATTTAAGTTCTTGTCACATCACTGGGTTTAATAATTTCATCATATCAGCTTGGATAAACTGCGCTCGCCCGGATGAGAGTTTTTTTCTTGTTTTTTTTTTTCTTTCACTACAAATTAAATAACTTTGTTCAGACAATGTTAAATAAAATTAAAAGTAGCAGAACCACTCAGAATATCAATCAGCATCGTGTTTATCTAAGCACCGGCGTCCATTCTAAATGTGCCATCAGCGGAGGCTGCAAACAAGGCGGTTGGGTTCTAAATTGGGTTATTTTGATCAGAAGATGTCATTGGCCGTGCAAGGTCGCTGAGTCTTTTTTTTTTTACCAATCTGGAAATGTTAAATTAGTTAAATGGACCAATCAGCTGCGACCTGCAGCCACACGTAACAGGTGGTGGTGACATCATTGACCTAATATGGTCACATGGCCATGTGTTTAGTCAATTACATGGTCCAAATACGGCCACATGTGGCCATAATTAATAAGAAATGCATATATTTGAATGCAGCTAATATACATAGCTGTCCTTCCATGCCGTTCCTTCCCGAGCGAGTGCCGTGACTGGCAGCTCCCGCGTGCCCGGGAGTGACATAGCGCTTCTCCGGCCAGTCCCAGAGCCGGAGTCCATGGCTCCGGGAGAATGAGGGGCAGACATGGATGCGGCCTCCAGCAGGGACAGCGCAGGCTTCGTTTGCAGGTAAATGCCACATAAAGGGCTAGTATGCTATGCATACTAGCCCATTATGCTTTTACTTTGCAGGGAACAAAAGAAAAAGTAAAACCTATCAGGGTTTACTTCCTCTTTAAGGGGTCTACTTACAAAAAAAAAATCACTCCGCCAATTCCCCAGTCCATCACAAATAACCACTGTATTGTGTCTAATCTGTCCTATGATCGCCAGCTCCATCTAGTGGTCGTATTATAGTATTTCCCCAATTGAAGTATTTCAGGAAAACATTGCATTACGGCCACTAGATGGAGCTGACGATCCTAGGAAATAACTATATTAAACACAATATGGCGATATTAATGCGGCCATGCAAATTTTTGGAGGCATTTTTGTTAAAACTAAAGTGTTAGTGATTTTTTTTTTTTATAACCAGACCCCTAAGGCTGAATTCACACCTAGGCATTTTAAGAATGCATGCCAAACCGTGCCACATTTGATTTCAATGGGCTGTTCTCTGTGAGACAAACATGCCAAAGTAGCTCATGTAGCTTTTTAAGCTTTGTACATTTTGGCACCTTTGCATGTCTGCTTGTTACGTTTGGAGTGCCATTAACAACGAATGACAGCACAAGCACATTACATGTTTTTTGCACGTTTTGTAAACGTACAATTTTTTTATTGCTCGTTCATGGAACACACAGGTGAGAAAGGGGTCTTAGGGTTTATGATAATGTGATTTGTCATCCATTCCAGCCATATTATGCTTCAAACATTGGCGTTATGAAATACAGCGGTGATACCCCTCCCCCACATGCAACCTGCTGTTGGCGTATTCCCTGTTAGCATATGTGTATGCAGCAGAGCCTGATTGGCTCCTAGTGTTGCTCCTCCCTCCCTCAGTCTGATTGCTGTGATGGCAGCGGGGCTGGGACAAGGGGTGGGCAAGAGGGCCAGCTGCCCCAGGTGCAGTGAAGCAAGTTGGCAATAAATAGACACAGGGTGGTGCACCCATTCTACTGGATGTATTAACAGTGGGGCAGGGGCAGTGGTGTTGCTATTGGGGGTGCGGACCACACCCGAGTGACACCTGCCAGAGGGGGGATACCTCTCTGGTGTCTGCTCTGGGCCCCACGGGAAGGACAGTATCTCTGGCTGGGATGATCCGCCATGTTTCCAAATTCCAACCCTCATACATCCCTATAAGGAGGTCGGAAAGATGGTGGCGCCCATGAAGCGGGGGCAGTAGCGGAGACTTGAAGTCAGGGTGTTTGTGGAGGGGATGGGATGAAGTGTGTGCTGGAGATCAGAGAGAAGACCAGAGGGAGGGAGAGAGAGAGGCAGCAGGTCAGTGTGTGTCCTGTGTACCTCCTCCTCTACCAGGGGAAGACTTCTATCCTCTCCCCCACCCCAATCTGATGTCACTGAGACATGAGGCATTCCAAACCTCCTTTACTGCACCCCTAAATAGGGATATGGTACATTCCAGCCATCACCCCCTACAAAGCGACATGGCACAATTCATTCATACTGAAATGGTACATTCCATCACCCCCCCCCCATACTGACATGGTACATTTTGTCTATCACCCCCAAATACTAGCTGGGTA
>BLSH010406495.1:1838735-1877289 GCA_018402905.1 Glandirana rugosa
AGACCCCAAAATTAAAAAAAAATTTAATCATTAACGCCACTAGACGCTAAAAATCGCCATGACGCTATAACCCCGTCTGTACAGCCTTGTAAAACTGTGAAAAAACCCTGGTAACCGTAAATATGTCGCTAGTCTCGATATTTTTACGTGACTAATGACACATTTACAGCAACCGTCACTTCCCCAATTGGACGTCCCCCGCGAGATTCCCAATTGACACAAGGGACCCGCACAAGATTGACACCCCTGCAGGTTAACCCCTTCACTGCCAACGACATTTACACAGTAATCAGTGCATTTTTATAGCTCTGATCGCTGTATAAATGCCAATGGTCCCAAAAAAGTGTCAAAATGTTCCGACATGTCTGCCCCAATATCGCAGTACCGCTAAAAATCGCAGATCACCGCAATTACTAATTTAAAAAAAAATTAAAACCCCAGAAATGAATTCTCATCATCCGTAAACGCAACCACTTTTGCGCAAACCGATCAATAAACGGCGATTGCGATTTTTTTTATCACAAATATGAGGAAGAATATAAATCGGCCAAAACCGATGAAAAAAAATGTTTTTTTAAATTTTTTTTTTTTGGATTTGTATTCTAGCAAAAAGTAAGAAATTTGTTTTTTTTTTGCAAAATTGTCGCCCTTCTTTTGTTTATAGCGGCGATCAGAAATGACGCAGCGGTGATCAAATACCACCAAAAGAAAGCTCTATTTGTGGGAAAAAAAGGACGCAAATTTTGTTTGGGTACAACGTCGCACGACCGCGCAATTGTCAGTTAAAGTGACGCAGTGCCGAATCGCAAAAAGTGCTCTGGCCCTAACGCGGGAAATCCTTCCGGGGCTGAAGTGGTTAAGCAATACCCAACTTCATTAGGTTTTTTTCATATCTATCTGGACTGAGCTTTAAATACCAGTCACTTTTTTTTTTTTTTTTGTTTTAACAATTAAACTTCATACAAGCAGCAGAACAAAGCGCCATTTTTTTTTTTTTTTTGTTCGGTGGATAAAGCAGTTTTTCGAGATCAGAAGTCGCACTTGTTCAAAAGGATTCCTTTGCCAGCGCCGGCAAGCGGCCTGTGATTGTATCTTTGTGTCCTAATGGGGATAGAGAAAAGTATTTTATTCTCCTTTTATTTGTCAGCAAATTGAATTTACAAAGCCGAGGTTGTAGCAGCCGCAGCGGGGAGGAGAAATCACTGTAGGACAATGGCGGGGAGACACTTTGCCAATGTCCGCATCCAGCATGCATTAAAAAAAAAACCCTCGCCTGCCCGCCCGCAGGACTACAGCGCAAATATCAATACGCTTTCCCAACGATGACAACAATAACTAAAAATTACGCCCGCAGCTCCGCTCGCTCTCTCCCGGCGACCGGCCGCTTAGAACAACATTCCTTTGAAGTTCAGTAACAAGGTAAGTGACCCAAATGTTAAGTAAATCGCATTGCCGCGGAAATGGGTAGCAAAGTTGGCGATGGGGATAATTTTTTTTTTTTTTGAAGATCGGAGTCCTTTTTCAGAGATGTGAGGCTCGGCGCGACGCGGAAACTCCGGGGTGCTGAGAAATAATTAAAATGTCCTTTAAGAAGGAGCTTGGTGGAGGGACGCTGACGCGTTTGACCAGCGGGCTGCTAGACGGTTTCTGGGGAATTAGCAAATTCCAATCTTTTCAGGGCAAAACGACTGCTGAGTGGAGAGCCCTTAATAAAGAAATAATTGTTTATATCTACGGGATGCCATGTAGCAGTCACATGACAAAAAAAAAATGTCCTTTACTATACAGTGCCTTGAAAAAGTATTCATACCCCTGGAAATGTTTCACATTTTGCCATGTTACAACCAAAAACATAAACGTGTTTCACTTTATGTGATAGACCAGTGATGGCGAACCTTGGCACCCCAGATGTTTTGGAACTACATTTCCCATGAATCTCAACCACATTGAAGGGTGCATGAGCATCATGGGAAATGTAGTTCCGAAACGTCTGGGGTGCCAAGGTTCGCCATCACAAAGTGGCACATAATTGTGAACTGGAAGGAAAATGATAAATGGTTTCCAACATTTTTTACAAATAAATATGTGAAAAGTGTGGGGGGCATTTGCATTCAGCCCCCTTTACTCTGATACCCCTAACTAAAATCTAGTGAAACCAATTGCCCCCAGAAGTCACCTAATTAGTAAATAGAGTCCACCTGTGTGTAATTTAATCTCAATATAAATACAGCTGTTCTGTGAAGCCCTCAGAGGTTTGTTAAAGAACCTTGATGAACAATCAGCATCATGAAGGCCAAGGACAGGTCAGGGATAAAGTTGTGGAGAAGATTAAAGCAGGGTTAGGTTATAAAAAAATATCCCAGGCTTTGAACATCTCACAGAGCTCTGTTCAATCCAGCATCTGAAAATGGAAAGAGTATGGCACAACTGCAAACCTACCAAGACATGGCCGTCCACCTAAACTGACCGGCCGGGCAAGGAGAGCATTCGTCAGAGAAGCAGCCAAGAGGCCCATGGTAACTCTGGAGGAGCAGCAGAGATCCACAGCTCAGGTGGGAGAATCGGTCCACAGGACAACTATTGGTCGTGCGCTCCACAAATCTGGGCTTTATGGAAGAGTGGCAAGAAGAAAGCCATTGGTCAAAGAAATCCATAAGAAGTCCTGTTTGCAGTTTGCGAGAAGCCATGTGGGGGACACAGCAAATATGTGGAAGAAGGAGCTCTGGTCAGATGAGACCAACATTTTACTTTTTGGCCTAAAAGCAAAAAATGTGTGGGGGGAAAACTGACACTGCACATCATCCTGAACACACCATCCCCACTGTGAAACATGGTGGTGGCAGCATCATGTTGTAGGGACGCTTTTCTTCAGCAGGGACAGTGAAGCCGGTCAGAGTTGATGGGAAGATGGATTGAGCCAAATACAGGGCAATCTTAGAAGAAAACCTGTTAGAGTCTGCAAAGATTTGAGACCGGGGCGGAGGTTCACCTTCCAGCAGGACAACGACCCTAAACATACAGCCAGAGCTACAATGGAATGGTTTAGATCAAAGCATATTCATGTGTTAGAATGGCCCAGTCACAGTCCAGACCTAAATCAGATTGAGAATCTGTGGCAAGACCTGAAAATTGCTGTTCACAGACGCTCTCCATCCAATCTGACAGAACTTGGGGTATTTTGCAAAGAAGAATGGGCAGAAATGTCCTCTCTAGATGGGCAAAGCTGGTAGAGACTTCCCCAAAAAGACTTGCAGCTGTAATTGCAGGGAAAGGCGGTTCTACAAAGTATTGACTCAGGGGGGCGCCATACAAATGCCCCCTACACTTTTCACAGATTTATTTGTAAAAAATGTTGAAAATCATTTATCATTTTCCTTCCACTTCACAATTATGAGGCACTTTGTGTCGGTCTATCAGATAAAATCCCAATAAAATACATTTATGTTTTTAGTTGTAACAAAATGTGGACAATTTCAAGGGGTATGAATACTTTTTCAAGGCACTGTATGTGTTGTCTTTCCAGTGTTGTAAGATAAATCAATAAATGACATCAACTCATAACTTGATAAATACATTATCCCATCAATATGTATTATAGAGGAACTTAACCCCTTCATGTTGGTGGTATGCATATATGCGGCTTCTCGGCGGGTTGGCCTCAATGCTGAGCAACCGCATATATGCATACCACAATGTAAACAGAGCTGTGCAGAGAGTGCACGCCTTGCAGCTAACAGAAAGCTCCTGATCTCTGCTTGCGATTGGTAGCTTTCCGGTCGTGTGACCACTGTAACAGCCAATCAGAAAATGTTTAAAGAGCCGGGAGTGGGAAGAATATTCCATTGGAGGTCAGTGGGAGGAATGGCCTTTATATTGGTGGTTAGTGGGAAGAATGCCCCTTACATTGGTGGTCAGTGGAAAGAATGTTCCTTACATTGGTGGTCAGTGGGAAGAATGCCCCTTACATTGGTGATCAGTGGGAAGAATGCTCCTTACATTGGAGATCAGTGGGAAGAATGCCCCTTACATTGGTGGTCAGTGGGAAGAATGCCCCTTACATTGGTGATCAGTGGGAAGAATGCTCCTTACATTGGTGATCAGTGGGAAGAATGCCCCTTACATTGGTGATCAGTGGGAAGAATGCCCCTTACATTGGTGATCAGTGGGAAGAATGTTCCTTACATTGGTGATCAGTGGGAAGAATGCTCCTTACATTGGCGGTCAGTGGGAAGAATGCTCCTTACATTGGCGGTCAGTGGGAAGAATGCTCCTTACATTGGTGGTCAGTGGGAAGAATGTCCCTTACATTGGTGGTCAGTGGGAAGAATGTTCCTTACATTGGTGGTCAGTGGGAAGAATGTTCCTTACATTGGTGATCAGTGGGAAGAATGCTTCTTACATTGGTGGTCAGTGAGAAGAATGGCCCTTATATTGGTGATCAGTGGGAAGAATGCTCCTTACATTGGTGGTCAGTGGGAAGAATGCTCCTTACATTGGTGATCAGTGGGAAGAATGTCCCTTACATTGGTGATCAGTGGGAAGAATGCTCCTTACATTGGTGATCAGTGGGAAGAATGTTCCTTACATTGGGGATCAGTGGGAAGAATGTCCCTTACATTGGTGGTCTTTGGTCAGTAGGAAGAACCCCAGACGTGGCTTCCTGTAATAAAGACCAGTCACTGCTGCTCTCTCTCGTTGTGCAGGGTGTCAGGTCTCATCTCCGCCTCCTCCTGAAGTTTTTGCAGGCAGCCTGTGATAGGTGGAACCTAATGGGCCCCTCCCACAGCTCTGCTCCGTGCACAGGCTATGTACAGCACAGTGATGATGTCACTACTAGTTTTACAAGGTAATATCTGAGTTTGCAAAGGCATAAGGCACACAAAAAGTCGATTCATATACTTTGCGGCTTTTGTGAAATATATTACAATGAAAGATTTTGCGCCCGGAGTTGAGCTTTAAAGCAGGTGGAACACTTTGCAAGTCACGCCAAGGAATCAGTAATTGTCTCCCGCAGCTCTCCAGCCTCCTGTAACTCCGCAGACAGATGGCGGAGTTTGCTGCAGGTTATTGCAGCGTGCTTGCTGTACCTTGGCCTGGCAGCTGGATTATACAAATGACACAGCTTAAAGTCAAGCAAACAGAAATTGATAGATATACTATTAGTTAAATGCACACAGCAAGGCGCGACACCGCGGCCAGACCGATATTTTAATAACCTTTCTCCGCGGGGAAAGCTGGATTAACGTGTCACCGTTCGACGTGATACCTTTTCAGTCGGGTTTTCAGCAGAGACGGAACTGAGAGGTGCGCGACGTCAAACGCGGATGGCGGGAAAAAAAAAAAAAAGGTTAATTGTGAGGTTAATTAACAGATTGCAATCACAGGCAAGCAATGCTCCTCAAACATTTGCAAAGTTTCGGAAAATAATTATTTAGTCAGATCTTCAAGGCGCAGCTCGTGTCGCATAAATGGCGCTCTGACCCCCCGTCGCACGACATCATCTGCGAAATCAATTATTTGTGTTCTGCGTCTTTGTTGAATTTTGTTTTAATGTTCTTTAAGGGGCCACTAGACATCAGAAGGGAAAAAAAATGAAAGCTGCTTTCTGTAAATCAATTTTAATTAAAGCTGAACTCCGGGCAAGCAGCTAAATACACGGATGAAGAACATATATGGGAGCTGTTTTACCTGTCAAAGGGTTTGCATTTCTGTCCATCCAGTGCTGGGATTTATACAGCTCTGCCACACAGCCCAGCCCTGTATGACAAGGAAGGAGACCTGGTTTTACTCGCTGCTGCCTTTAAGTCCTGCGCCCCAGCCTGTGTCTGGGTAAGGAAAGAAGAAGGAGCAGGCTGATAAGGAAACATAGTAACAAATGAAGTAAAGAAAAAAATAGCCCATTAGCTACTCCATACAAAAACTGCTAAGAATGCTGGACAAATATAAAGAAACAAATATATAGATAATAAAAAAATCAGTTGAAGGATAAAATTATTTTAAAAAAAAGCTTTCTTTCAGTTTCCACCTTTAAGCCAGAAATCCCCCTGTAGTTCTCATTTTCTGCCTGAAGATGTCCTCATTCAACCCACTGAGCCTGAGTCATCCCGGACCAGCCCCCACCTTATGAATGGACAGTGAAAGGAGAAGCAGCACAGTGATGAGTTCATCTCTCTGCTCTCTTCTTGTATCAACGTTGTTCTTGTCAACAAGAGAGAATTCCCCTGCAGCACTTTTATTCTGTAGATAGATGTCCTCAGAGCTGATGGCGAGCTTTATTCAACCCACTTTCTCTAAACCCAGGTCACCCCGGACCAGACCCTGCCCTACAAATGGAAAGTAAAAGGAGAAGCAGCACAATGATGAGTTCATCTCTCTGCCAATCTGCTTTCTTGTCCTATCAGCTTGCTTCTTGTCAGCAAGAGAGAGAATTCCCCTGCAGTACTTTTATTCTGTAGCTAGATGTCCTTAGCCTGATGGCCAGCATCATTCAACCTACTGAGCCTGGGTCATCCCGGACCAGCCCCCACCTTATGAATGGACAGTGAAAGGAGAAGCAGCACAGTGATGAGTTAATCTCTCTGTCACTCTGCGCTCTTCTCCTATCAGCTTTCTTCTTATCAACAAGAGAGAATTACCCTGACGTACTTTTATTCTGTAGCTAGATGTCCTTAGTCTGATGGCCAGCATCATTCAACCTACTGAGCCTGGGTCATCCAGGACCAGCTCCCACCCTATGAATGGACAGTGAAAGGAGAAGCAGCACAGTGATGAGTTCATCTCTCTGTCACTCTGCTCTCTTCTTGTATCAACATTCTTCTTGTCAACAAGAGAGAATTCCCCTGCAGTACTTTTATTCTGTAGATAGATGTCCTCAGAGCTGATAGCCAGCACCATTCAACCTACTGAGCCTGGGTCATCCCGGACCAGCCCCCACCCTACAAATGGAAAGTAAAAGGAGAAGCAGCACAATGATGAGTTCATCTCTCTGCCACTCTGCTTTCTTGTCCTATCAGCTTGCTTCTTGTCAGCAAGAGAGAATTCCCCTGCAGTACTTTTAATCTGTAGCTAGATGTCCTTAGTCTGATGGCCAGCTTCAGTCATCCCACTTCCTCTAAACCCAGGTCATCCCGGACCAGCCCCCACCCTATAAATGGAAAGTAAAAGGAGAAGCAGCACAATGATGAGTTCATCTCTCTGCCACTCACGCTTTCTTGTCCCATCAGCTCGTTTCTTGTCAGCAAGAGAGAATTCCCCTGCAGTACTTTCAATCTGTAGCTAGATGTCCTTAGTCTGTTGGCCAGCTTCAGTCATCCCACTTCCTCTAAACCCAGGTCACCCCGGACCAGCCCCCACCCTATAAATGGAAAGTGAAAGGAGAAGCAGCACAGTGAGGAGTTCATCTCTCTGTCACCATAAGTGTGCGCAGCCTTAGGGTGTGCACCCCAAAGATCAAACACACATGACTTTCTCTGCAGCCTCTGCTGCACTGGACAGTGAATGAATGGGAAGGGCTCTGTGCTGAGCGGCTTCCTGTTTATTCACAAACTGAAGCATAGTAAACACTTACTTACTTAGTAAGTAAAACAGTTTACTATGCTACTATGCTATGAACACAGTGAGTGAGTGTGTTCACTAAGAAAAGGAAGGGGCCGGTAAATGAAATATTAACAAGCCCCTTCCCCTGCTCTCCTTCCTGAACCATACCCGCAGCAGCCAGTGGGAGAGGAGGGAAGCAAGCAGCACTGCAGATGGTTGGTAACACAGGGGTAAGCCTGGGCAGTAGCAGAAATCGGCACCCCACAGAGTGATTAGGGTGTGCCCAGGCACACCTGGCACATCCCCTGCGCACACCTATGTCTGTCACTCTGCTATCTTCTCCTATCAGCTTTCTTATTGTCAGCAAGAGAGAATTCCCCAGCAGTACTTTTATTCTGTAGCTAGATGTCCTTAGTTTTATGGCCAGCATCATTCAACCTACTGAGCCTGGGTCATCCCGGACCAGCCCCCACCCTATGAATGGATAGTGAAAGGAGAAGCAGCACAATGATGAGTTCATCTCTCTGTCACTCTGCTCTCTTCTCCTATGAGCTTTCTTCTTGTCAGCAAGAGAAAATTCCTCTGCAGTACTTTTATCTTGTAGATAGATGTCCTCAGTCTGATGGCCAGCATCATCCAACCCACTTCCTCTAAGCCCAGGTCATCCCGGACCAGCCCCCGCCCTATGAATGGACAGTGATGAGTACATCATTCTGTCACTCTGCTCTCTCCTATCAGCATGCCAAGAGTTAGCACATGAGCAATACAGTGCAATTGTTTGGAGTGGGTGGGTGCACAGCACAAGATCATGTGACAAGAGATTGCAGGCCTGTTCAGAAGTAAATTTGCTGAAATAGTTGGAATTGTTACACATCTTTGGCCTCTCTTATAGTACTTCTCCTTGACTGGTTGTTGGTAGTTCTCCGTGAAGCTTGGTCTGGATAATGTCAAAAGTACAACATTTGGATCTGTTCTTGAGTCTATAAGATGCAGTTGGAGACAAAGGTGTATCTTTATAAAGATACAGATAGTTAGACAGAACCCCTAGAAGTCATTCCAAGAAATGTGGGGTGAGAGGGAAGATGTCTCAGGTGCCTTCATTCAAGGGGTGGTGGTGTACTTGTCACTGTAGCTTGGTAGCTTATGGGGTCTTTGGTGGGGATGCTAAAGTAGTTGGGGGGGGGGGGGGGAGAGCAGAGAACCGGTGACTGACGGTCATCAGTTCTCTGCTCAGGGAGGTCTGAGAACCGAGCGATTGGCGGTGTTTGATTGCTTGGTTCTCAGCCTTAGACCCAGAGTGGGATAGGTGCAGCATCCACCTAGGTAAGTATGATTCAAAAAAATTCCCAACCTTCTCTTTTAATTTCAAACTTTCTGCATTATTTTATGGCCAAAATAAATGATAATTAGAAGGCTGCTGTGGTTGATTAACCTCCCTGGCGGTATTCCCGAGTGTGGCTCGGGGTGGATTTTCAGAACCAAGAGTGGTAACCCCGAGCCACACTCGGGATTGCATTGCTGGATCCAGGCAATGTTACTCACCTTGTCCCCTGGACCCAGCGGTGTCCCCTGCTGTGTCCGATGCCTCTGTGTGCCGGACTCCGTTCCCTGCGAGCGTCGTGTCGCACGGAGACGGAGACCGGCGGGAAATTCAAATAGTGAAACACACACAGCACATACAGCACACTGTGATCTGTAAGATGACATTACTGTATGAAATCATTTCACATCCCCTTTGTCCCTAGTGGTTTGCCCAGAGCCCTGCATGCACTTTTATATAATAAATGTCATTCTTTCTGCCTGGAAACATGAGAATGTCCATAGCAACCAAAAAGTGTCCCTTTACGTCAAAAGTGGTTTTTGATCAGCTAGAAAACAGCGATAGTAAATCAGAATCATTTGCAGAATTGAGTGATACTGATTTTTGGGGAAATTTATCATCAGACACTGAAAGTGACGACAGCGAAAATTCTGCAAATTAGCAAATTTCAGTGTTTTTGGTTTGATTATATTATTGAATAAATTTTATTACTATTATATTATTATTTTTGATAATTATTTTTAGTTATTTATTATATTATAATTTATGATTTCATTTTTCAAACTTTTTCATACCCGGGATGTCTACTAGACTTTTGTTTGGACAGATTTAAGTGATTTATTCCTAAGAATTACAGGCCTACAATATAAAACGCCAAATTTTCATGCAAAATAATTGTACCGCTTTCAGCAATAAATTCCAGACTCAGTCATACCCCCAGGGAGGTTAAAACCCACAGTAAAGGCCCGTACATCCGGTACGATTATTGGCCAACAACGGTCAGCCATTCAGCCATCCAACTATGCGACCGTTAGTACGCACGATTCGACAGCCGATTTCCAATCATCGTCCAACATAAGTTGGCTGACAAGCAGGGGCGTCGCCAGGGTGGGGCTATTGAGGCTGTTTTTAGCCCCGAGGGGTCCCTAACAGTGGGTGGGCTGCAGAAGAGAGCCGCGGGCGGGCGGCATGACAGAGCCGCGGGTGGGCGGCATGACAGAGCCGTAGGCGGGCGGCCCATAAGAGAGCTGCAGGCAGATAAGAGAGCCGCAGACGGACAAGGAATGGGCGGCCTGCATAAGCATGAAAAGCGAGCGAGCGGGTCAGGCGAGCAGAGATGACATGATCTCTCTCTGGCCACCCCGCATCTCTGCTCTTTCACCCTTACAGCTGCAATGTCGGAGGTGTGGCCGGGAGCAGAGAGATGACATCATCTCCCACTGCCTGTCCCACATCACTGCTATCCTGTGATGTAAGGAGGGACACTCCGCTGGGGGACACCTGTGATGTAAGGAGGCACTCCGCTGGGGGGCACCTGTGATGTAAGGAGGCATTCCGCTGGGGGGCACCTGTGATGTAAGGAGGCATTCCGCTGGGGGCACCTGTGATGTAAGGAGGCATTCCGCTGGGGGGCACCTGTGATGTAAAGAGAGACACTCTGCTGAGGGCACCTGTGATATAAGAGGCACTCCGCTGGGGGCACCTGACGGAAGGAGGGACTCTGCTGGGGGCACCTGTGATGGAAGGAGGGACTCTGCTGGGGGCACCTGATGGAAGGAGGGACTCCACTGGGGGCACCTGATGGAAGGAGGGACTCCACTGGGGGCACCTGATGGAAGGAGGGACTCTGCTGGGGCACCTGTGATAGAAGGAGGGGCTCTGCTGGGGGCACCTGATGGAAGGAGGGACTCCGCTGGGGGCACCTGATGGAAGGAGGAACTCCGCTGGGGGCACCTTATGGAAGCAGGAACTCCACTGGGGGCACCTGATGGAAGGAAGGACTCCACTGGCATCTGGTAGCAGGCAACAGTGGCAAGTGACACGCTCAGGGCTCCCACTGATTCTGCATTATGGTGAGTTGAACTATTTCATTTTATATTACAAAGTAATAATAGAAATAATGCACTTCAATCATCCTGACACCATAACAACCATGGTGCCGGGAGGATTGAAGCACCAACATCAGGTGTTTGGAGTGTCTTTATCTACTGATTGTTAAACTTTCTGGAATACACAGATTGTATTGTGGTGTAGGATCTGGGCCTGCTATCCCTCCATCCCTCTTTTCTTTCTTTCCTTCCTTCTCTTCTCTCTCCTTCCCTCCATATCTCTTTCTTTTTTTCCTTCCTCCATCCCTCGTTCATCTCAGACTCGAACCACACACCCTTCAGCCACGCCCTTTAAGCCACACCCACTGTTTAGTTTAGACCACACCCATTTTCGCCGCTTCGGGCTGGAGCCCCTGGTTTTTTCCCCACCTAGCAACGCCCCTGCTGAGAAGACTAGAAAACAAGGAGTTGCCCGATTGTTGGCTCGTGTGTACAGAAGTTGGGCCAACAAAAAGTTGAAGTGCTCAGAATCCAGGAAGTGTTTGGTTGTGTAAACCTGCATTCCTAATTCACAAATCACATTCACCTGAACTCCCTCTTTATGCGCTCGTAACACGTCACCACGTTCGGCTTTGTTGGACGATTACTTGACTACCGTCAGTACGCGAGACAAAACCGCCAACCAGCGCCGGGGCAAGGTCATCCAGCGCCCAGGGCAAAGATGCCAAACTGTGCCCCCCTCCCTGGTCATGATGTGCAAGCTTAAAGGATCCTACACCCAGCAAACCATTGCGGCCTGGGCAACCGTCCCTCCCACCCACCCCTTGTCCCGGCCCTGCCGCCAACAGCCAGTTTGGGCAAAAGCCAGACGTCCGGTTGTCCAACAATCGGCACGTGTTTACGAGGCTTAAGTCTTATAGTCCACATTATTATTTGGTGTTGGGAAATATGGAAGGACTCCATGACAGCTGCCATAGAGTAACGTGCAATCTCCTTTTCCATAATATTGGACGCATCCGCCATATTCTTGCCTGTTTTGTTTATTTTAGAGTCGCTGTTCCTTTAAGAAGTAAGCGAGTCAACGCACAGAAATGTGCCTTTGTGAAAACATGGGATCTGCGGCTTTATGGCAGACGGCTTAATTCCCAGCTCTCCCAGCATGCACCACTCCAGGATAATCCTATTAAATCACAATTTATGCTCCAAATGTTTACAATAGCGACAATTGCAGATGTTACAAGCATTTGACACAATAAGCGTCAGGCAGAAAAATGCATGCAGGGATTGCTATATTAGAATGGCGGCTATTAATCCAGATTTTCACATATTAAAAGAAGCAATTATATCCTTCTAGGAGCGGGGAGACTCGGAAGTCATTTTAGCCCTCGGTGCTTTTTGTTGTCTTTGCTGTAATGAAGCTAACAATAGCTTTACCAAGGAGCCGCACCCGGGCAGACGTATGGCAGCTGGAATCGCTGACCTGTTTTTGAATGTGCGTGTTGCAGAGCTGTTATCCTTATCCTTTGCTTCAGTCCTGGCATTGGACAGGAATCTGGACATGATGCATCAAGTGTGTCACTCATAAAGTCGTGAAAGAAAGCTGAGAATGACAATCTCAAAAGAAAAAGGTTAAGGACCCATTTACACTATCGCACTGTCATGCATTTTAGAGCTGTCTTTAACACAGGGCAAAAGGGGCAGCTGCCCCGGGCCCAGTCATTGTTGTGGGGCCCAAGGCAGCTTCCCCTTGAGCCTGAACTGCCTGCAAATAGTTGATGAGTGGATTCGGGAGGGCCCAAGAAAATGTTTGCCCAGGGTCCAATCAATAGTAAAGATGATAAACAATTAAAACACCGCGCTAAAATTATTTTCTTAATAGTGAAACAAATATGTGTAAATATGTATAGATAAATACCTAGCTGCTGCTCTAAAAATAAATCACTGTAAACATTCACTATATTAAATCATAGTAAAAAGCAGCACTATAATCAATAAATAAATCAATAAACCATATGTGCAAGACAAACTGGTGCAAAATTGCGACAATATAAGTGTCCATAAAGGAGGACTGTTTATGGACACTTATATTGTCGCAATTTTGCACCAGTTTGTCTTGCACATACAGTTTTCACCGGCACTTTTGCTGCGACTTTGCATGAACTTTTTGCACATTATTGCATTATTTGCACTATGGTTTATTGATTTATTTATTGATTATAGCGCTGCTTTTTACTATGATTTAATATAGTGAATGTTTACAATAGTAAAGATGGCCCCGGCCGCTAATAAGGCAGTACAGTCAGCCCTCCTGTACCGGGCTTGGGCCCCATCAGTTTAAAAGGGAGGTCCAGGCACCTGCTGAGCATGTTGCAGAGCTGTTATCCTTATCCTTTGCTTCCTTCCTGGCATGGGACAGGAATCTTGACATGATGCATCAAGTTTGTCACTCATAAAGTCGTGAAGGAAGGCTGAGGATGACAATCTCAAAAGAAAAAGGTTAAGGACCCATTTACACTATCGCATTGCTGTCATACATTTTACAGCTGTCTTTTACACAGGGCAAAAGGGGCAGCTGCCCCGGGCCCAGTCATTGTTGTGGGGCCCAAGGCAGCTTCCCCTTGAGCCTGCACTGCCCGCAAATAGTTGATGAGTGGATTCTGGAGGGCCCAAGAAAATCTTTGCCCAGGGTCCAATCAATATTAAAGACAGCCCTCGCCTGGGCCCCATCAGTTTAAAAGGGGGGCCCAGGCACCTGCTGAGCAGGAGGTCTGGCTGTACTGTCTTATTGCAGACACTGATCCTCTTTTGCCTCCCCCTGCAGCGCTGCCAGCTTCTCCTCTTCTTTCCCCCTGTGGCTGCACTGCAGGGGACTTGGTTCCATCTTGCTGTTCAGGCTATCATGTGTGCCCCTTTCCCCTGCAGTGCTGCCAACTGCCCTCCCCTCCTTTCCCACCAGCAACTGCTGCAGGCACATAGAGGGGTGTTTCAAGATGGAGAGCGAAGAAAGAGGCCAGTAAGTTTGCAATATACTGGCCCCTTCCTTTCATGACTGAACACAGTGAGTGATCGGTCTCATCTTTCGTACTCCACCGGCCGCCCTGAGAGGTTGCGTGCATGTGTGCTTTTTGCTTTGAGGTGGGTTCTACACATCTAATGCATGGTTGCAGTTTTAATAACTAGTGTTTATAATCTGTATGTACAATATATATCCATGTAAATTATTATTTATTTCATATAGATGAGCACTATATAGTCTTCTTAAGCCCCAATGAAGCAGAAATTGATGAAACGCGTCGGAGAAATGAGGACTGATTCCATTAGTACTCTCTTTGTAGCTATCCAACCACTTGCTAAAAACTGGTGGTTTTCAGTTTATATTCTTTTAATGAGATGCTTATCAGCATCATATCTTTTATTTGTATGATACTTTATTAAAATATGTAACTTTTCTAATATCCCAGTGTATGCTCCTTTTTGGCCCGTACAGTCCGACAACTTTTCTTCTTTTTTACTTATGTATACATTTACGGATGATGGCCTATGAGTGTCACAACATTTGTTAAATAAAGGTACCGATCACTCCTCTGTCCATTCATTGGTGAAGCATAGTAAACTGTGTTTACTATGCTTCAGTTTGTGGATGAGCAGGAAGCCTTGGAGCGCTTCCTATTGATTAATTTGGGTAGCTGAGGCTACAGAGAAAGGGACTGATAAACCTATGTCCTCAGTCACTTTTGTAGGGGGGAAGGGGCCCTGCCAGGTAAGCTGTATGGGGCCCCGTGATTTCTAACAGCAGCCCTGTGCATGGCAGTACATATTACATGCATTACTGCATTGCTGTGCCATTCAATTTGAAAGGCACCCCACTAGAGAAAAGCCTTGTTCACATGGGCGTACTGCAATGTATGCGAGGGCCATGTTTACCGGCACAGGGATGTACAGGTTTTCCATGCATCCCCATGCAGCCGGTCCAATTCATGTCAATATATTCCCAAATCGAATGGATCCAGATAATTACATGCAAGGGAAGGGAGGCGCTCATTGTATAGTATTAAAACCCAGTTAATTAAAAATGAGGTATCTATTCACATTAACGAGAAGTAACAAAAGGCAACACATGTACACAGCATTGAGCGTACTGGCAGGCGTGATGACATCACTGCTGAAGCTCCACCCTACACGTTTCGTCCGAACGGGCGTTGTCACTGGAGCAATGGAGGCAGTGGTGATGCTATGTTGACTGGACTATATAGGCTTGATAAGCTAAAAACCCTAGAGGGCACTGCCACCTCTCACCAAACAACCTATCATCAGCATGTCGGCCGCCATAAAACCAGAGGTCAAATGGTGTCAGCGGTCGATATGATTCAACGGATTAAATGAAAACACAAATCACAAAATAAGAAAGTAAACGATTGGCACCAACACCATCAATTCATTTTGCCTGATAAGATTGGTAATAAATTGACTAAAAATAGGAAGTAGCAGGGCTATCTAGAGACGCAAATATAAAAATGGCAAAAACAATAGACATGTGCAGTTCTTTTTTTTTTCCGAATTGTAATTCATACAAATTTTCCGTTATTTGGATGTATATGTATATTTTGTTATTCGGATGTATCCGAATTTCTGAATTACAATAGTAACGAATTTAGACAAACTTGTCCCCTGGGATTGCTTGGTGTTGGCATAGACTGTTAGAAGTGACATGCAGATAGCAGAGGAATGCGAGCACACACAGAAGTCACACTCGGTACTTTGGATGTTGGCAAGTGCACACTATAGAAGGATGTGCTTTGTTCACTTTTCATTTTAATGGTTTACAACACTTTAATCACTTGCTGCCCGCCCACCGTCAAATACCCATCAATGCCACCCATCAATGCCCATCAGTGCCGCCTATCAGTGCCCACTGATGCTGCCTATCAGTGCCACCTATCAGTGTCCACCAGTGCCACCTATCAGTGCCCACCAGTACCACCTATCAGTGATCATCAGTGCCACCTACCTGTGCCCATAAGTGCGACATATTAGTGCCTCCTCATCAGTACAACCTAATCAGTGCCCATAAGTGCTGCCTCATTAGTGCCCATAAGTGCCGCCTCATCAGCGCACATCAGTGAAGGAGAAAAATTACTTATTTACCAAATTTACTGACAGAAACTAAGAAAAACTTATTTTTTTCAAAATTTTCAGTCTTTTTTTTTAGTAAAGTTTTTCAGTGCCGTCCATCAGTGCCAACCCACAGTACCACCCATCAGTGCCACCCATCAGTGCCGCCTCATCAGTGTTTCTTAGTGCCACCTATCAGTGCCCATTAGTGCTGCCTTATCAGTGCAGCCTATCAGTGCCCATCAGTGCAGCCTCATCAGTGTCCATCGGTGCAGCCCATCAATGCCCATCAGTGCAGCATATCAGTGCCCATAAGTGCAGCCTCATCAGTGTCCATCGGTGCAGCCCATCAATGCCCATCAGTGCAGCATATCAGTGCCCATCAGTGCATCCTCATCAGTGTCCATCGGTGCAGCCTATCAATGCCCATCAGTGCAGCATATCAGTGCCCATCAGTGCAAACCTGAAAGTTTTTCTTTTTCAAAATTTTCAGTCTTTTTTGTTTTTTTTATCAAAATATAAGAAAGTGATTAAATACCTCCTAAAGAAAGCTCTATTTGTGTGAAGAAAATGATAAAAAAAAAAAGTCACATGGTTACAATGTAGCATGATCGCGCAATTGTCACTCAAAGTGTGACAGCGCTGAAAGCTGAAAAATGGCCTGGGCAGGAAGGGGGTGAAAGTGCCCGGTATTGAAGCGGTTAATGGAGGCACAAGTGGATGAAAGGGTGGAGCTGAGCTTGACTTGTACAGAAAAAGTCGAGATTTGCATACAGTATAAGTTCTTTTATCTGTTACAATAATTTTTTGATTGTTTAATTCCCTTAATCACAATTTTATTAGACTTCCCATGACCCCGATGAGCAGTAGCTGAGGGTAGAGTAAGGGGAATGTGATCTGGGTGTACATAGGTGGTCATAAAACACTGAACAGAAGTCAGGTCCTCTTCCCCTTGGTCTATTCTGCTCATTTCAAAGAAGATTTCCATTTTTTTATCTAGCTATGTCTTAAAACATTTACAATAACTGCGAGCGCTGTTTTATTTTTCTCGTCAGAAACTCCTCTCTGTGGGACGTCTGCCATTTTTCCTTCATGTCTGCGTTGTCAGCGTTTATTAAATGTGCGAGCGCCGTGATGTAATTTCCAGTCTATAGCGGAGCTGCAACGCCGTGACTGTGATTCAATAAGCTGTTGTGTCTCATTTTTCTTTATACTCTGCGTTCCGAATATATAGAGTTTATTTGTGTAAAATTAAATGGAGGGGTTTCAGCTTGGGATTGGCTGCACTTGGATTCCAGAATCTGAGAATTCTTTTTTCTCTTGGACGGGATAAGGTTGAACCTTCTGTTCAGGTTACAGATGAAACATTTTTAATTTCCTACAATTATCCCTCTCAGTGACAGTGGCCACCAAAATGAATAGAGCGGGCAAAAACCTCACCCACCCTAATCTGGACACAGTGATAAAAAGTGTGACGGGGTTCTACCAAGGGTTTTGGCTTTAGATGCATGTTATTGCTCCAGCTATGCTCTGCATAAAGAGTTGCATCACTTGGTAGGTTCAGTATTTGTTAAATGTGCTCCATGGCTAAAGGAATGCTGAACGTGATGACTAATCTTGTGATTATAGTGAAGGAAGACTCTATCTACTCACTTATCATTCATTTTAAAACAGCAACCTTTTTCACATTCCACAATTCCTGCACCTTCACCCCCCAGATCACCCAATTCCTACACCTTTCTTATCCCAGATCACCCCAATTCCTACACCTTCAGACTTCTGATCACCCCAAATTTCTGCACGTTCACCACTCAGATCATCCTAATTCTTGTACCTTCAGACCCCAGATCACCCCAATTCCTACACCTTCACACTTCAGATCAGCCCCAATTCTTGCACCTTCAGACGACAGATCAGTCCTAATTCCTACACCTTCGTATCCCAGATCACCCCAATTCCTGCACCTTCACACTTCAGATCAGCCCCAATTCTTGCACCTTCAGACGACAGATCAGTCCCAATTCCTACACCTTTGTATCCCAGATCACCCCAATTCCTGCACCTTCACACTTCAGATCAGCCCCAATTTCTGCACATTCAGACAACAAATCAGCCCCAATTCCTGCACCTTCACCCCTCAGATAAAGCCCAATTCCTACACCTTCAGACCTCTGATCACCCCAAATTTCTGCACTTTCACCACTCAGATCACCCTATTCCCTGCACCTTCAGACCCCAGATCACTCCAATTCCTACACCTTCGTATCCCAGATCACCCCAATTGCTGCACCTGCACACTTCAGATCAGCCCCAATTTCTGCACCTTCAGATCTCAGATCAGCCCCAATTACTTCACCTTCAGACCTTAGATCAGCCCCAATTCCTGTACCTTCGGCCCTCAGATCACCCCAATTCCTGCACATTCAGGCCTCAGATCAGCCACAATTTCTGCACCTTGAGACCTCAGATGAGCCCCAATTCCTGCCCCTTGAGACCTCAGATCAGCCCCAATTTCTGCACCTTCAGACCTCAGATCACCCCAAATCCTGCACCTTTGCACCCCAGATCAGCCCAATTTCTGCACCTTCAGCCCTCAGCTCATCCAAGTTCTTGCACCTTCAAACCTCAGATCAGCCCCAATTCCTTCACCATCACATGTCAAATCAATCCCATATTCTATACCTTCATATCTGAGATCAGCTCCTACTCCTTTCAGATCTCAAAATAACCTCAATTTCTGCACCTTCAGACCTCAGATCATCCCCCGTTCCTATAATTTCAGATGTCATATAACACCAATTTCTGAACCTTCACACCTTAGATCAGCCCCAATTCCTTCACCTTCAGACCTCAGATCAACTCCAAGTCCTGTACCCTCAGACATCATATCAGTCCCAATTCCTTGCCCTTCAGACCTCAGATCAGCCCCAATTCCTACACCTTCACATCATAGACCAACCCCAATTACTGCACCTTCACACCTCAGATCACCCCAGTTCCTTGCTCTTGAGACCTCAGACCAGCCCCAATTCCTGCATCTTCACACCTCAGATCACCCCCATTCATTCACCTTCACGCCTTCCATCAACTCCAAATTCTGTATCTTCAGACCTGAGATCTGCTCCAATTCCTACACTGGTGTTCATAAAATACTGTGCTAGTTGTTAAACGATAAAGCAGCCAGCACAACAAAAGACCAATTTGTGTTTGTGCAATATATCTATACACCAAATAGAATGGAAAGTAAACACTGCTTCCTCCTTGATAAGGGAGGGCCAGCTTCCACTGTTCTATCCACAGATTACCATAGAGTGACAGGAAAGGGCTTGCAATGTCACAATAAAGTGGATAACATCTTCTTTAATCCACTCGACCAGTGTAGCCAAAAAAATAAAAATGTTCCACACAGTGTAAAACCATGAGATAAAACACATTTATTTAAAATACAGAACACTCGCTTTTCCATGGACAAAAAAAGTGCTTTTCAATATAATCCTTGTATGACAGCTTACAGAACACAATGGCACCAACAGGGCTAGAACCTACGCGTTTCGTCTTACATAGACATCATCTGGGGTGTGCAGCTGTCATGGTCTTTGCATTTATATAAGAAATATGATCCCTAGAATAGATCACCAACCTGTGACACGAATCATGTGTATTACACATTCTACTTCCTGGATGACAAGATGGCGCCAGAGTGTGCGGGTTAAGCCTCGTTCTGACAACTCGGCTGGCACCAATATCCGCCACATCATTAGCTTATTTCCTTTCGCTGGTTTTACATTATGTGGAGCATTTTGTCTCTTTTTGGCTGCACTGGTCGAGTGGTTTAAAGAAGTTGTTATCCACTTTATTGTGACATTGCAAGCCCTTTCCTGACGCTCTGGTAATCTGTGGCTAGGACGGTGGAAGCTGGCCATCTCTTACCAAGGAGGAAGCGGTGTGGATTTTCCATCCTTTTTGGTGAATTTACACCCCCTGCCTGTATAGACCCACTGGGCATATGCTCAACTGGGTCCACACCTTCCGATAAGCCTCCTTCAAATGGATGGTGGTTTACCTTTTCACAGTGGCTACTTTGGACAGTTGATGTTTGGACCGTTTCACTGTTTGGATCATCAGTTTGAACATTTATTTTTTCAACGGTGGAACGGAATTGTGATTCTTTCCTTTGTTCTTCATTTTTTCTTTTTTAAAGCGGAGGTCCGGGCTAAAAAAAAAAAATTAAAAGTCAGCAGCTACACATACAGTAGCTGCTGACTTTTAATATTAGGACACTTACCTGTCCTGGACTCCAGCGATGTCGGCACCCGCCGCCGATCTTCGGATCGGGGGACGGGTGCAGCCGCTTCCATCGCGGGTAAGGGAACCCGGACGTGTAAGCAGTACAGCTTCACGCCGGGCACCTTACCGCGCATGCGCGAGCTCTGCCACGCTCTGCTACTGGCCAGGCGGCCAGTAGCAGAGCGAGCAGGGAGGAGGGAGCCGGCTTCTGACGTCATCTGCCGCGTCCGCCGGCCAGAACTCCCGGAAGTGTGGAAAAGGACACCTGTCTAAAGACAGGTGTCCTCTTCCCCCTCCCCCCGAAAGGTGCCAAATGTGACACCTGAGGGGGGGAGGATTCCAACCAGCGGAAGTTCCACTTTAGGGTGGAACTCCGCTTTAATTGCACATTTATCAATAAGGTGTCTTTATGTAATTTTATTCAATGAGAATGTTAAATGTTTCTACACTTATGATGGTAGTTTATTTGGATATGGTTCATATTCATATATAACATTGGACCACACATGTCACATGAACTTTAATTTATTTGGTTTCCAATTCCTACGCCTTCAGACCTCAAAATAACTCAAACTCCTGCACCATCAGACCCTTAAATCAGCCCCAATTCCTGCACCTTCAGACCTCGGATCATCCCAAGTTCCTAAACCTTAGACCTCAGATCAACCCAATTTCTGCACTTTTACACCTCAGATCACCCTCAGTTCCTGCACCTTCACACCTCAGATCATCCTCAGTTCCTGCACCTTCACACCTCAGATCATCCTCAGTTCCTGCACCTTCACACCTCAGATCATCCTCAGTTCCTGCACCTTCACACCTCAGTTCAACCCTATTCCTGCACATTCATACTTCTAATAAGCCCCTATTCTTGGACTTTCACACATCAGAACATCCCTAATTCCTGCAGCCTTAGACCTCAGATCAACTCCCATTCCTGCACCTTCACACTTCAGATCACCCCAATTCCTTTACCTACAAACTTCATATCAACCCCAATTCCATCAACTTCCCACCTCAGATCAGTCCCAATTCTTGTACCTTGACACCCCAGATCAGCCCAAATAATGCCCTGCACCATCAGATCTCAGATTAGACCCAAGTAAATTCCTTCACCTTCACAACTGAAATCTGCCCCAAATCCTGCCTAAGAAATACAAGGATTTTATCTACTGTAGCTGGCAGTAGGGTAGGCAAGTGAGCTTCTTAGCAATGTACACCAATGTCCTAATGGGACATTAGGGAGGTGGCTGGGCTGCAAGTGAAGAGGAGCAGACTTGGCTTTGCAATTGACAGCACTTCTGGGTGCAACTTAAAAAGGCATGGCCTTTCAGGTACGCATACCATAGGTGGCCAACCCACGTTTTGAAAGATTTCATTAAGTGCTCTGGAATACTCTCTTGATACTTAAAGTGCAGACATGGGTAAAGATATGAAAAAAATCAAATCCTTGTATATAGCTGAGCTGGAGGGAATTTTTTTTGTTTCTTCATAACAAAACCCGAGTTTGACTCTTCTAGCATCTGTGGCAAGTTTTAATATTAGGAAACAGAATGTTTGAACTCTCCCCTAGTACATGCCTTTAGCAGCCAGGTAATATTACATAAGATTGGAGATTTATGTATCAAAAAGTAATCCTTTCAAAATGTGCATGTAAAGAGCACGGAATGCTCCGGGCTTAGGTAACTGTATACCAAATAATGAAGAATGAGCGTAGAGGAGGTTTAAGTCGGGATAGACTTTGCAAAGAGAAATCCTATAGGGTTTTCTCTTTGCGGGTGAGCTGGAATTAGTTATGCTCAGTAAACACTTAATAACATTGCCACACTGGTTACAGGAAACGTTTGTTTCCTCTATATCCAGGAAAGCCAAAAAGAAAACAAACTAATGCTACAACTCTCTTTCCTTCAGTTTCCCGAGCCTTTCATTTTGTTTTGTAGTATAGGGAAAGCAACAGGAGGTGAGGGAACACCACCCATAGGTGAGAATACAAAAACTCCTCGGGGGCGTGAACACCAAAACTATAAAATGGGCAGGAACCCCCAATATAGAATGCTTCAGACTACTTTAGGTAAATGAATTCTTTGAAAGCGAACTCCATTCAGGAAAAAAAATCATATAATATCAGGCTGTAGGAACTTTTATACTTCTTTCTTCTTTTTCACATTTTCAGAACGTGCAGTAAAGATTAAGAATCAATGTCAAGCAGCTGACTTTTTGAAAGAGGTTGATCTGTAGAGGAAGAGATCTGGAGCATTTCATTATATTTCAGTTTGAACTGTAGGCAGATATAAAAGACACAAATTAATGCAGGTTTGTGGGACCTGATATCAGCCTCTTGCAGTCCCTGTACAGCAAGGCTGCAGGGTGCAAGGAAGTAGCAGCACAAAGAGCCAATAGATTCATGTGCTGAAATACGTATTCTGTTAGGAGGGAGCAGAGTGACAGAGATGAGTTCATTATCGCGCTGCTTCTCCTTTCACCATTGAGTCACAGGCTGGGGGCTCGTCCGGGATGATTTGAGCTCAGAGGAAGTGGGTTTAATGATGATGGTCATCAGACTGAGGGAATTTCTGGATTGAAGGTGAATATTTTGCAGCAAAATTATGTTTCCCTTTTTAACTTTTAATGGACTATTTATTTGTATCTTGTTTTTTTTTTTTTTATGTTTTTTTTTAATCCAACATTTCTTTGTTCATGAAAGCCACAGTAAAAAGAAAAACCCTCATATCACTGCCTAATAATTATTATTTGTATACATATATATATATGCAATTTATGGTGGTTGTAAACCTCAGACATGACATATGAACAAAGCATATCCCTCTATAGTGTGTGCTTGTCTCAATCCAGAGCACTAAGTGTAATTTCTGTCTGGTGCCTCATTCCTCTTTTATTTGTATTTGAGTCACTTCTGAGAAGTTTTCTTGACACCAAGAGGCAAAAAGGTGACAGAGGGAGGTGCTCCAGCACACAGCCTGTGTTTGACAGCCTCAGCTCTGTTCCTGTGTGCTGTGCATGCCCCTTCCCTCCAATCAGCTCCCAGCAATCCTCACCAAGTTCAGCAGTGTGTAACTTTAGCTCCCTACTCCCTGCTTTCTGAAAGCTCAGACAAGCTGTATAAATTCTGCAATTTGAAGGGCAGTAGATAAAAGAGGCTGCAGATAAACACGTACAACTGATGTAGGAGGATTTGTTTAATTTCTGTGTATCACCTGAGGCCAGTGACTGTACTGGATATATGGAAGGGTTTACAACCACTTTAATGCTTGGCCGAACATCAAACTGAAAATCCTCACTATATGCATGTATTGGGTTCCTGTTATATAATTCAGTTCAGCTATTTGAAACAGGTAATTGTACCTAATGAAGTGGCATGGAGTATACATGTGTTTACCGAGTATTAGTCTACCATGCACCTTTCTTTTGATAATTCTATTATGATATAGGGGCATTTCCTCCAATCATTTTTGCATGGTTCAGTCCAAGTCATCTGTTCTCTCTTTAATACAGAAATATGAGTTTTGTTCTTTTAATCCAAATTGCAATTTTATCTGAGTCACTGGATCGTTTAATGCTATTTTAACAGCACTCCGAGTGCTTAACGCTATATTAGCCTTGAATTGTTTTCTAAGTGGACGAGCAATGTGCCTTAAAGCCCCCCAAGAGACGCAGTCAACGATAAATATTTAACTTCATTTTCCCGGGGTCACATGATGACTCTTCATAAATGATTCCAATGTGTTTGTCAAGAGAGGGAGAACGTATGAATGTTTTATAACGGAAATAAAAGCCATTGAATTATTTTATTAGGATCTTAAACCTGGAGGACTTCCTTATAATAATGTTAAGGAAAGTAGGTAAGAGGTGCTGGAGCCATGAAGAATTCTTATATATTTTCATTTATATTACTGTTGTCATCAAAAAGAATTGCAATAGTGTGATTATAGAGAATCTGAATATTGGGCTGTCAGCTTTTAGGGCTTCCATGGTCATCTTGACTTTTGGTAGGGATACGTGAAGTGCCACAAACAGTGGGATGCAATTCCTGCCACTGATATCAAACATGTGACACCATTCCTCCCATTGATACTAATGATGGGGTACTATTCCTCCAATAAAGACCTCAATGGGGCACTATTCCTCCCATTGACACCACCAATAATGTACAATTCCTTTCACTGATACCAATGATGGGGTACTATTCCTCCCACTGACACCAATGGTGGGGCACTATTCCTCCCACTGACACCAATGATGGGGCACTATTCCTCCCACTGGCACCAATGATGGGGCACTATTCCTCCCACTGACACCAATGATGGGGCACTATTCCTCCCACTGACACCAATGATGGGGCACTATTCCTCCCACTGATACCAATGATTGGGCACCATTCCTTCCACTGACATCAATGATGGGGCACTATTCCGCCCACTGATACCATTGATGGGGCACTATTGCTCCCACTTATACCAATGATGGGGCACTATTCCTGCAACTGACACTAATGATGGGACACTATTCCTCCCACTGACACCAATGATGGGGCACTATTCCTCCCACTGATACCAATGATGGGGCACTATTGCTCCCATTGATACCAATGATGGGGCACTATTCCTCCCAATGATACCAATGTTGGGGCACTATTCCTCCCACTGACACCAATGATGGGGCACTATTCCTTCCACTGATACCAACACGGGGCACTATTCCTCCCACTGATACCAAGAATGGGGCACTTTTCCTCCTACTGATACCAACAATGGGAAACTAATCCTTCCACTGACACCAAGGATGGAATACTACTCCTGCCACTAATAGCAATGATGGAAAACTTATACTCATCCTAACACTAGGGATGGGGCACACTAATAGTAATGATGGAGCACTTTTCCTACAATTGATACCAATGCAGGGCACTATTCATTTTACTGACACCAAGAATGGGGCATATTTCCTCCTACTGATACCAACAATAGGAAACAATTCCTACCACTGACACCAAGGATGGAACACTACTCTTGCCACTGATAACAGTGATGGGAAACGTATCCTCCCCCTGACACTAGCGATTCCTCCCACTAATACCACTGAAGTGGAACTATTCCTCCTACTAGTACCAATGATGGGCCACTGTTCCTCCCATAGACACCAACAATGGGGCACTATTCCTCCCAATGACATCAATAATGAGGCACTATATCTCCCACTGATACTAGTGATGGGGCACTTGTCCTCCCACTGACACCAATGATGAGGCACTATTCCTCCCAATAATACCAATGATGGGCCACTGTTCCTACTATACACACTAACAATGAGGCAATAATCATACCAATAATGGGGCACTATTCATTCTCCTACTGACCACGTGTTATCTAATTTTTTTTAGCTCCCACTGACCACCAATCATGAGGTACTGTTTACCCCCACTGATGCCAGGCTATTTTCTATTCCCACTGGCCACAATCCTGCCCCCCCCCCAAAGTCCGAAGGACAGTTAACTGGCCCTTTGTTTAGAAAGTTTGAAGACCACTGGGATAAAAAAGTCTTTATATATAATAGCTATTGGTTGAACTAGATGGACTTTTATCTTTTTTCAGCCAGACTAACTATGTAACTATATATAAATCATTGTAATGGACCAGAAAGCTGGAGAGCAAGATCAATTACAAATACGGACATTATAAATATATATATATAATAAAAATAAAAGTGTAGAAATGTCTTCTCTGGCTTTTTGATTTATATATAAGATTTTTTTATTTTTTAGGTTACATGTTAGCCCTAATGAAGGGGGTGGAGATACAGCCTCCAAAATATGTTGGCTTCGCAAACATTCTATCATCGAATGAAACTTGTATTTGGATGTGAATAATGTATCACAGTGTGGAGCCTCAACTCTAAATTCTGTCATCCCTATAGTAACAATGTTAGGACGACTTTGTAACTGTAGTGAATATTTTTTGTTCTGTCTTCCTCTAACTTGACAGCCAATTTGTGAATTTCGATGAAATTAAACTAGAACTTTGGCCCAAGATTCTTTTGGATAGGACTGGAAAAGGTTAGACAAGTTCATAGATTGGCTGTCAAATTTTAACAAAGGTATTTGGGAAGAAATATTCATTGTGCCCAGAAAGGTACAAGTGACAGCCCAAATGCTGCTGTAACTTCGTTATTAGGAAGTCCAACAAAATAAAGCCCAACTTCAGCCAAAAGTTGTTATTTTCTTTGCACTGTTTGGGGTTTGAACCTTTTTTGGGTTGTTAGTGTTGTCCAAGTCCCTATTAGGGAGACTCATGTAGCACCCCCTAGTTGTGTTGCTAGAGTGCTAGTGTTTTTTTGTTAATGTAGGTAAATTCAGGCTTGGCTGGCAGCTAAGCCTGTGTGTTAATCTGGGTCAGGTGAGTGACTGAGGGAGGATTGGTGTGACTCACAGGCAGTATCTCTGAGACCTCCCCCTACTTCTAGAAACATGCAGAAGGTTCTAGAAGGATGGGAGTGGAGGGAAGGAGGAGCTGCCTGAAGCATTCTCCCCAACAGATGGGTCAGCCCAGCTGGGGCAGTGTGCAGTTTGGGTGGAAGATGGAGTGTTAGGCTGTCGGAGGCCTTTGAGAGTAACCCCCTAGTCTGGGGGAGGGGGTTGCTAAACTCAGGCCTGGGATCGGGTGCGGAAGGGACTCCTCTTCATAACATACAGGGGGATCCTGACCAGGAGGCACGGGAGCAAAGAGAGGACAGTGGGAGAACACTGTCGGGCAAATTTCCAGGGAGAAAGATAGCCAGGAGCCATTATTTTTCCCAGTACAGAGCTTGAACTCACATGGCAGGCATCCCCTGTCCTTAGGTTATTAAAGCAGTGTTAAACCCAAAAGCAAACATTTATTATATTGTAGCTTACCAATTCTTAGGTGTGATGGTTGTTATAAGTTTCTTTTTAGGCTTTCCCTCTTTTATTTTCATTTAGAGATCTAGCCAGTAAGTCAGTTGTTTTATAAAAGATAAAGCTGTCCGACAGAATGCATCGGTTTACATGGATGAAACAAACCATTTTATACTGCATGGGGTGCTTACAATGATCAGCTTTTATTTACTCATGTAAAACATGAGCAGGGGCTCATTGATCATCACAGCCACATACCTGCGCTGACCAATGAGAAGAGCATCTGGATCTTCTTCTTTGGATAAGGTTTCCTAAAATAAAGAATCTCTTCTAATTGGCCAGGATGGTCACGCTGACCAATGAGAAGTGCATCTGAGGCTTCTTCTTCCTGGAAGGTGTCCCAGAAGAAAGAAGCGCTTCTCACAGCAAGGCCGCATAACCATACTGACCAATGAGAATTGCATCTGAGGCCTCTTTTTTCAGTAAGGTTTCCCAAAATATAGAAGCTCTTCTCATTGGTCGGAACAACCATGTGGTCGCTCTGACCAATGAGAAGTGCATCTGAAGCTTCTTCTACCTGGAAGGTGTCCCAGAAGAAAGTAGTGCTTCTCACAGTGTGACCACATGGCCATGCTGGCCAATGAGAAGCTCCTCTGAGGCCTCTTCTTCCGATAAGGTGTCCCAAAATAAAGAAGCTCTTCTCATTGGTCAGGGCAATCACATTGATCCTAATGACCAATGGGAGGTGCATCTGAGACTTCTTCCTGGAATGTGTCCCAGAAGAAAGAAGTGCTTCTCACTAAAAGACCACATGGCCACGCTGACCAATGATAAGCACATCTAAAGCTTCTTCTTCCAATAAAATGTTCAAAAATAAAAAGCTCTTGTCATTGGTCAGGGTGATCATGTGGTTTCACTGACCAATGAGAAGCACATCCGAGCCTTCTTCTTCCTACAAAATGTCCCAGAAGAAAGAAGCATTTCTCAGAGCAAGACTACATGGCCATACTGACCAGTGAGAAGTGCATCTGAGGCTTTTTCTTCTGATAAGGTTTCCCCCAAAAAAAGAAGCTCTTCTCATTGGTCAGGGCGGCCATTTAGAATACTTTATTAATCCCAAAGGGAAATTATTTCAACACATGCCACACTCAACAAAGACAACTCCGTTGTACTGGAATAGTATTGTGGTTGCTGTGACCAATGAGAAGTGCATCTGAGGCTTCTTCCTGGAAGGTGTTCCAGAAGAAAGAGGTGCTTCTCATAGTGCGTCCAAATGACCATGTTAACTAATGAGAAGTGTCCTGAGACTTCTTCTTCTTGGAAGGTGTCCCTGAAGAAAGAAGTGATTCTCACAGTGTGACCACGTGACCATCCTGGCCAATGAGAAGCTCCTCTCAGACTTCTTCTTCTTGGAAAGGTGTCCCAGAAGAAAAAAGTGCTTCTCACAGAGCTACTACATGACCATGATGGCCAATGAGAAGCTCCGCTGAGACTTCTTATTCCTGGAAGGTGTCCCAAATGAAGGAAGCGCTTCTCACAGTGCATCCACATGACCATGTTAACCAATGAGAAGCGTCCTTAGACTTCTTGTTTCTGGAAGGTGCCCCAGAAGAAAGAAGTGCTTCTCCCAGAGTGATCACATGACCATGCTGGCCAATCATAAGCTCCTCTGAGACGACTTCTTGCTGGAAGGTGTCCCAGAAGAAAGAAGTGCTTCTCACAGAGCGACCACATGACTATGCTGGCCAATGAGAAGCTCCTCTGAGACTTCTTCTTCCTAGAAGGTGTCCCAGAAAAAGAAGAAGTTCTTCTCACAGTGTGACCACATGGCCATGCTGGCCAGTGAAAAGCTCATCTGAGACTTCTTCTTGTGGTAGGGTGTCCCAGAAAAAAAGATGCACTGCTCATTGGTTAATGTGGTCACATAGTGGTGCTGACCAATCAGTGCTTGCCATTGTGAGCAATATGATGGATACTCAACCCTGAAGGTTTCAGAGTGGTGGCCAGGAGTTTTAGAGTTAGATCACCTTTTAATTTTTTGTGAACTTACCCTTTAAGGTAAAGGTAGAATGGTGCACTAGAAAAGTCTTTGTCAATATCTACAGCAGTGTTTCTCAACCTTTTTCCAGTTTAGGTGCCCTTGAAAATTATACGCAATCTTGAGGCACCTCATTCAAAAATGTAAAAGACTAAACTAATAGTTTTACATAACACAGCAATATCCACACATGTAGGACATCCAACATTAGAGATGATTTATTCTTCCAAAGCAAATACACTTTTGCACACTGGTACTGACTAGTATTCCAATGTTTCTCTTCTCCCTCGTTGACCTAATGCGACCCCAGTGTTGGATGGGGAAGGGCAAACAAAGATACTATGCAGGTGCCTGGTGTCCTCCTTATCAACCAATGAGATCATGGGCTGTTAGAACACTGGCGGCTGGAAGGTTGTAATGGTGCACAATATGAACCTGTGGCTTTGTGCAACTAGAGGGCAATATTGTATCCAATTTTTGGGCAATTTTTAGGCATTTTGCCAAGGTACCCCTGAAGAAACCTAAAGGCACCTCAGGATGCCTGGACACCCTGGTGGAAAAAGGCTGATCTACAGAACAGGAGCAGATAAGGATCTGTTCTAATTAATATTTTGCATATATTAGCTGATCTGGATGGGTTCAGGGTTTTTCTATAAATATATATTTGCATTAGAATAAAGGAAAAACAAGGCATATGCTTATTAACTTAACATGGAACTGGCAGCTTGTCTCATGAACCGGCTACCTCTGCGTTAAAAGTAAGACATTCCGCACTTTGCTCTCAGAGATATTAGGGGCAGGAAAGCACAACACAATTTACTGAAAGCGTCTCTAGATATATATGGTGTGAACTGCGCATTAGCCACGATGGCCATCTCCAGTCACGAATGTCAGCCGTGTTTCTCTTGGGGTCGGAATTTCCCTGTAAATAAAACTTGACTTGGAAGGAAGGTGCGAACTCTTGAGTCTATTAGGAGCAGACGGCGCTATCTATTATGTATTGGACTTGTCACACTCTAAAACCAAGCTTGCCTCTCCAGATACTAGATTTTTTTTTTTAGGTTTGAAAATAACATACGTCGGGAAATCTGTTCTGACAAAACGGTCACAGACTTCTGCTTGGGTTTGCCGGGTTTTGTCCTCGCTGCCAGCATTCTAAAATAATTTCAAGGGACACGTGCAACTATAGGACTATACAATCTCAAAAAAGCAAAGGTTTGTCCCATTATCTGAAAATGGCTGCTTCTTGTAAAAATGTTCCTTGCAGTGCCTCCTTCATACCTGCTGAGTATTACCCTAAGCGGCTGTCTTCCAGTACTGTGAAGGTTCACTGCAGAAGCTGCTAGTAGGTAAAGTAGGGACTGGCACATGGTTTGGACCAAATTTGGCCATTTGGGTGGTTCGAACGTATGCCCAAAATTTTGCCTTTTAGTCAAGTCCCCTATTCAGTTGAAGCTGAGCTTCATATATAAAAGTGGTATTCATACCGCTTCTATCAATGACAGCTTTCCACTGTCAATGGTTCCTAAGGAAGCAGTGGGGGCTGGCACCCACTGCGTCGCTAGCAACCACTTCCATCACCAACACATTGGGTTACATGGCCGGGAATCCAATGGCTCTGGAGGAGTGGATGAAGAATTATACTCTTCTAAATGCTGTATGCATGTAGTTTACTTGCCAGTACATGCATTTTTATGCTGGATGTTTTTTAGCCACAAAGATCCAACATAGATATGAATAGGTGTTTTTATTTTCTCACCTTGAACACGGCAGTTTCCTGTATCGCCACCACATGTACCGTGTGTGTGTGGGGGGGGGCGGGGTCTCTGTACTGGAGGAGGGGGTAGGGGGAGGAGCTATGTACTGGGGGGGGGGCTCTGTACCGTAGGTGGGTTGGGGGAGAGCTTTGTACTGGAGGGAGGATGGGTGAGGAGTTCTATGCTGGGGATTACCCTGAGGACTGAGTGAGTAGCTGCTCAATGCTGTTCCACAGCATCCCCTCTCTGTGCCACTTTGTATTGGGAAGGGTGGGGGGCATTGGAGGGAGAGCTCTGAACTAATGGGGGTGACTCTGTACTGGGAGAGGGCATTGGGGGTAGAGTTCAGTACTTGGGGGGGGGGGGGCAGCTTCACACTGCAAGGTGGGGGGAGAGCTCTGTATTCAGGAGGAGTTGGGGGACAAGCATTGTGGGGAGGGAGGGGGGGTGTTAGCTGTACTTTCATGATAAACAGCAATAGAGTCTGGAATAAAGTACTTGGGTGTAGCCTAGGGTTCTCGATATGAGGTAGTCTTTTCCTTGCTCACAAACAGAAGCTATCAACTAGAGCAGTAGTTGTCAAATTATGAGGTATAGGGGGCCCTAACTGTGCCCTCTGACATTAACAAAGAACCACATATCATATTCAGTATTTGCAATACTACAAAAGACTGTCTATGGACAAACCCACAGGCAGTGGCCAGAGACTGCGAACGTGCTACAGGTTGGATTGGAGACTTGGGATATGGTGCCGGACACAAATAGTCTGGGAACATGTTATAAGAAACTTCTAGAGATAACTGCATTGCAAATCAGTGCTCTTCCTATTGACTTCTGGAGTCTGAGGGCCTCACAAGTACCAAATGCCTGCACATGGCCCTGAAGCTGCAGGTTGGGCACCAGGGAACTAAGTTAATGGCACTTGGCCATTAAGAATTAAGTTAAGCAGAGTTAAGCATCCCAGGACCCTCAATGGGTCCTAACCACCACTCATTAGTGACCCCCAAAACAGTAATGCAGTGCTTTTTCAATGCAAATCATATCCAGTGCTACAATATCCACAAATAAATCCTCATGGGAATCACATGGCTTTGTTGATAAAAGATTAGAGTTAGCATTAGGGATAAGCTTGGGGTTAGAGTTAGTAATGGGATTGGCTCTTCAATCTTTCAAGCAAATTTCACTTTAGTAGTCCTCATGTTAATATCTGAAGCACATTTCCATGATATTTTCCAGCTTACATAGTATGTATAAGAGGTATAATTGGGTAATTTCATTATATCGTTTTTTTTCTTTTTTGAGCCCAAGGTATGGTGCGCAAAAACAAAACACCATGAGTGTATGTGAACACACAAAAATAGCACTAAGGATGTGTCAAATGGTCCCATCCTGAAGAGAAAGGACCCTTCCCTGACCACCCTGGGGTGAAAAACTCCTGATGGGGGTAAGGCACACTCAGGTCCATCTAGCCAAAATACCCATCAGACCCCTCTCCTCATAATCAGCCGAAGCCGCCGATCAACGAGTACTGGGTGAGGGCTCTCCCGAAGAGAGACACCCCCCCCCCAAGGCAGGGTAGGAGGCAACCTACTGTAAGGACCACACATCCTCTCCCTAGACTTCAGGGAAAGCCTAAAGACCCACATCCTACCATCCTGAGTGAAGAAAAACACACATTGCAGATGAAATATACATGAGGAGGAAAAGAAATAAAAAATAAGGTGCAATGGAGGGGATGGGCCTTGTGGTCTGGTAACAAAAAATGCCCTGGTCTTGACCAAAAGGTCTAGCCCATGAGGCACTGTGCAGAAAAAAACAAAACAAGTGGTGTTGTGGCCTATGGCCCCTTTCTCAAAAGTGGGGTCCTAGACCCATCGTAATACTAGGGGCACCCCTGGGGCACCACTCCCATGGGGTGCTTAGCACCACAAGCTCTCAAGCCAATAGCATTCCAGCTGATAACAGCACAGGATCTCTGTGTTGCAAGAGCACTAACCACTGAGCCACTCCACTGATGGGTCTACCATATATTTACTTTATAGATGTTAAATTCCAACCTTCAATAAACAAAAAGTCAAAGGGATATTATTGAAAGCCATGCATGGTCAGCCAGGGTAGCCAATGGAAGCAGCTTTTACTGATCTGTAAATTATAATCCGGTTAATAAAAAAAAAGAAACTCTCCTGTATTCCCAAAACCCATTTTCTGCAATGTCAGAGATTGAACCTGCCCCCGTTGAGGCATAAAAAGCGGTGAAATAAAATTGTTGTTAAAATTTCATCATAAAAACGAAGTTACGGAGAGTCAAGTAAGCAATGAGCTTATGGAAATTGTGGTCGGAGTGTAGGTGGTTTTATGGATCGGTGTTCCCGAAACTGACAGTTTATTGCAGTGACACATTCTGTCTGCTTCTCATTGTCGTGTCATATTGAATTAGACTCGATTCTACCCGGACCCAGCCTGCAGCGTGACGCTCAGATCGAGAGACTGACACAAGAGCGCCGGAAAGTCATACGTTTAACTGTTGGAGAGCCATTTTCATCCAAAGGTGGAGGAGAATGATGGATTCCTGGCAACTTGCGACTCCATGGCGGTTGGGGGACTGCGAAGCCCAACACGGCTTGAGGGTCACACCATTTACAAAGCAGATGATTTAAAGCATAAAAATATAACAGGAGTGCCAAGCCAAAGGGGTAGAGTCCAAAATGCTTTATTGGTTCTTTAGCAAAACATAAAGCAGCCTGCACATTTCAGGAGCCAACAGTTCCCTCATCACGGCCCTGTGAACTTTAACGTAGATAGATGTGTAGTTTCCTGGCAAATAACAAGAACAAATGTGCAGAATATATCAGTCTAAGATGAGAAATTTCCCAATTTACACCCTACTGGGGAACACGCACTTGGGATTTTGGTCAGCTGCCTGCTACGTTGTATTTACACACTACTGCTCCACTAGGGGGATTTCTTATAAAAAAAATGCATAATCAATCCAGTGAATCTGCATATATATTTATTGTCTGCGAATGGTTACATTTATTTACTAATTCCCTCTAGCGTTAGAAAAAATAGCCTAAAGAAGAACACTCCATTTTGCCCAAGTAATGTACATGCAGATTCACTAGGCAAAGGCTATACATTTTTTTTTTTATAAACAGAACCTCATGTAACCGCCATGTCTTTTCTTTAGGGATGAGCAAAATTAAGAGTTTTCATTTGCCTAAAATTTCACTGAAAAATTTTCAGCAGAATTTGACCAGTTTGGCAAAATACACACGAGTTAATCGGGAAGGTACAATTAAGGTTGTTTTGTTCTCCTGTTGCTCTGGTTTCCCTCCACTGGCAGTTAACTAGCTGCTGGTAGAGTGATTAAACTGTAAACCCCTCTGGGCCAGGGACTGATGTGAAAGATTTTGTCTTTCTGCTGCTCTGGTTTCCCTCCACTAGAGGTTAACTAGCTTCTAGTATGGTGACCAGACTATGAGCTCCACTATGGTAGACACTGATGTGAAAGGATTTTGGTTAGGTTTGTTCCTGTTGTTCTTGATTCAACTCATTGAAGGATAACTGGCTTCTGGTAGGATGTCTAGACTGTGAGCTTCTCTGGGGCAGAGACTGGTGCAAACCATCTTGTATGCTGCCAGTCTGCTGTCTTCATGGAGTTTTTTGGTTTCTTTCTATGTTTGCTTAGGTTTTGTCCTGTTGCTCTGGCTTCCCTCACTAGTGGGTAACTGACTTCTGGTTGGGTGACTAGAATGTGAGCTTCTCTGCGACGGAGACTGGTGTAAAATTGTTGGTGTGGGTTTGTTTCTGTTGTTGTGGTTTCTCCCACTAGTGGTTATCTGACTTCCGACAGGGCGACTAGACTGTGAGCTCCTCTGGGGTGGAGACCATGTTTGTGTAGGCTTCTTCCTGATGCTCTAGTTTCCCTTACCAGTGGGTAACTGACTTCCAGCAAGGTGACTAGACTGTGAGCTCTTTTTGGATAAAGACTGGTGTGAAATGTAGGAGACTGCTGTAAAAGGTTTTTGTATTCCTGATGTTTTGGTTTCCCTCCACTGGTGGTTAACTGGCTTATGGTAAAATGGTTAGACTGTGAGCTCCTCTAGGGCGAAAACTGATGTAAAATGCTTTGTCTTCCCATTGCTCTGGTTTTCCTCAACTGGTGGTTAACTGGCTTCTGGTAGAGCAGTTAGACTGGTTAGAGTGTGAGCTCCTTTGGCATAGAGAATGATGTAAAAGGCTTTGAATTCACATTGCGCTGATTTAACTCCACTGGTGGTTAACTGAATTCTGATAGAGTGGTTAAACTGTGAGCGTCTCTGGGGTGGATATTGATGTAAAAGGCTTTATCTTGTTGTTGCTCTGGTTTTCTTCCACTGGTGGTTAATTGGCTTGTGGTAGAGTGGTCAGACTGTAAGCTCATTTTGGATAGAGACTGATTTAAAAGGCTTTGTCTTCCTGTTGCTCTGGATTTCCTTCACTACTGGTTAACTGATAGAGTGGTTAGACTGGTTAGACTGCGAGCTCCTATGGGATGGAAACTGATGTAAAACGCTTTGTCTTCCCATTGCTTTGGTTTTACTCCACTAGTATTTAACTGTCTTGTGGTAGAGTGGTTAGACTGTGAGTTCCTCTGGGGCAGAGACAGGTGTGAAAGGCTTTGTCTTCTCATTGCTCTGGTTTTCCTCCACTAGTGGTTAACTGGCTTCGAGTAGAGTAGTTAGACTCTGAGCTCCTCTGGGGCGGAGACTGATGTAAAAGGCTTTGTCTTCCTGTTGCTCTGGTTTTCCTCCACTAGTGATTAACTAGCTTCTAGTATGGTGACCAGACTGTGAGCTCCCAAAGGGTAGACACCGATGCAAAAGTCTTTGTCTTCCCATTGCTCTGGTTTTCCTACACTGGTGGTTAAATGGCTTTTGGTAGAGTTGTTAGACTGTGAGTTCCTCTGGGTCGGAGACAGGTCTAAAAGGCTTTCTCTTCTCATTGCTCTGGTTTTCCTCCACTAGTGGTTAACTGACTTCTGGTAAAGTGGTTAGACTGTGAGCTCCTCTGGGGCGGAGACAGGTGTAAAAGGCTTTGTTTTCTCATTGCTCTGGTTTTCCTCCACTAGTGGTTAACTGACCTAGAGTAGAGTAGTTAGACTCTGAGCTCCTATGGGGTGGAGACTGGTGTAAAAGGCTTTGTCTTCCTGTTGCTCTGGTTTTCCTCCACTGGTGGTTAGCTGGCTTCTAGTATGGTGACCACCAGACTGTGAGCTCCCGAAGGGTAGACACTGATGCAAAAGTCTTTGTCTTCCCATTACTCTGGTTTTCCTCCACTGGTGGTTAAATGGCTTTTGGTATAGTGGCTAGACTCTGAGCTCCTCTGGGGCGGAAACAGGTCTAAAAGGCCTTGTCTTATCATTGCTATGGTTTTCCTCCACTAGTGGTTAACTGGCTTCTGGTAGAGTAGTTAGACTCTGAGCTCCTATGGGGTGGAGACTGATGTTAAAGGCTTTGTCTTTCTGTTGCTCTGGTTTTTCTCCACTGGTGTAGTATGGTGACCAGCCTGTGAGCTTCCAAAGGGTAGACACTGATGGAAAAGTCTTTGTCTTCCCATTGCTCTGGTTTTCCTCCACTGGTGGTTAAATGGCTTTTGGTAGAGTTGTTAGACTGTGAGCTCCTCTGGGTCGGAGACAGGTCTAAAAGGCTTTGTCTTCTCATTGCTCTGGTTTTCCTCCATTCGTGGTTAACTGGCTTCTGGTAGAGTAGTTAGACTCTGAGCTCCTATGGGGTGGAGACTGATGTTAAAGGCTTTGTCTTCCTGTTGCTTTGGTTTTTCTCCATTGGTGTAGTATGGTGACCAGCCTGTGAGCTTCCAAAGGGTAGACACTGATGGAAAAGTCTTTGTCTTCCCATTTCTCTGGTTTTCCTCCACTGGTGGTTAAATGGCTTTTGGTAGAGTTGTTAGACTGTGAGCTCCTCTGGGTCGGAGACAGGTCTAAAAGGCCTTGTCTTCTCATTGCTCTGGTTTTCCTCCACTGGTGTTTAAATGGCTTTGGGTAGAATGGTTAGACTGTCAGCTCCTCTGGGGTGGCGACTAATGCAAAAGGTGTCTAATTCTGCAGAGCCATTTGATTATAATGGCACCGTATAAATGAAATAAATTATATTCACTTTTCCTCTCCACATTTTTTTCTTTGCCATTTTCAGCTTTTGTTTGGGGGAAAAAACCTTTGATTGACGTTGTGTTAGATTTTTCCTCACCAAGCTGACGGACACCAGATATCGAATAACACAACTTTGCTCAGCAGTATCAACACATCAGCAGTGCGATAAGAAGATTCCCCTTGTCCCTTAATTCTGAAAGAGCCAATAGTATTGATTCATTCCAAGTGTCAGAACACAACGCAGCTTGTGTCCTGCAGACAGGAGATGTCATTCAGCTTCTACTGAGGAAGGAAGACTTCACATTACAAAACACGGCAACTGCATGAGCTGCAATGATTTGTAGCACTTATAATTTTATCACACATACTTACCTGCATCTGTTCTGTAGATATTGCAATAGACGCCTAAGTGCATTTACTGCAAACGAGTGCTAACTGGCAATGGCGGTTTTTATTATGAAATGATTAACCTCTTGCCAAAGCTGAAATCCCTGCTGCATGGTATGGCTGTAACATGACCTCACGCTCTGAGCAGACTCCTGGAAAAAGCAGGGAGCCAATTATAGGAACATGGAGTGGGAATTCTATGCAATCCCATCAACAAACCAAGGATTAATATGGTTGCAAAAAAGTTGAAAATTTGTTGTTTTTTTTTTTTAAATTGTAGCTGGCTGCAGACTGAAATGCAAAATGGCTTGAGTCATATTTCCATCTGAATCATGTCAATGGTCTAACAAACAGATGATAGGTCTGTAGACGCACAGGAAAATAATAATGATGTGCAATACCATACAGACCGCGGGATATACATAGACCTCGTTATATATTATATATGATCCAGACAACAGACCGTCCTCTGTATACACCGAGGAGCAATAAGGTTTTTCTGTGTGCAAACACGAACGCTGCCAGATCCTTTAAATCACACCCAATGAATCGAATCGCTGTTGGGAGATGGGAGTTTGGATTCTCCCACGTTACATATGCTGCAGCGCTGTTCTCAGGAGCCAATCAGGCTGAAAAAACACAAAACACGAGCTGTAAAACACCAGCGTGGTTATCTCTGTGTGTATATACAGTATATTACCAAAAGTATTGGGACACCTGCCTTTACACTAGACAAAACACAGCCCCCCGCTTTCTTGCTGTCTGCCGGTCAGACCGCCATTCACCCCAGCTCCACAGCTCCAGAGTCCTCTCCTCCAGCACGGCGTACCCCATCTAGGTGGCGTGCTCCAGAGTCCTCTCCTCCAGCATGGCGTACCCCATCTAGGTGGCGTGCTCCAGAGTCCTCTCCTCCAGCATGGCGTACCCCATCTAGGTGGCGTGCTCCAGAGTCCTCTCCTCCAGCATGGCGTACCCCATCTACGACCTCCTCTCCTGAGACCTCGTGCGGTGGATCTACCCCATGCGGTACG
>BLSH010406495.1:1894964-1913464 GCA_018402905.1 Glandirana rugosa
GAGTCGAGGGACTATCTCACCAGGGCCTGCCAACCACACGGGACTACCATATGGCGGTGTTGCGCCTGTACCATCCGATGTATCTACGCGTTTCATGATCTCAAATCACTCATCAGGAGCGTGCTTGTATGTACTCTGGAATAGAAATTAAAGAGAATAGGTAATGACTATTATATATCATAAGAACCGAAAAAGTAGAGGTCTCATGAATAAAGCCTACCATGTCCGCGTTGTGGCGGTATACCATCAGGGCACACCAACCGTCCGGGACCACTCTATCAGGGAGCTGAGGCGGGAAACGTGGCAGCGACAAACGCCAGCAAGGACACCCATCATGGAAAGAGACAATCTCCAGCCTGATATGCCTATATTGGGTGATAACAGTGGCAATTGTTTATGTGGTGAAAAACACTGATTGAGTGTGTTGGAAAATGAATGTAGGTGGTTGTATGTGAGGAAACATGTGAGTGTGAGGGTGGTGATGGGTTGTGTGATGTGGAGTGAGGTAGAATGGGAAAAGTGAGGGCCAAGGGGTAACGGTATGTCATGACTTCACATAAGTCCCACATTTCCCCACTTCCCCTTTTTTCTATACCCTATATACAAATATTATCCTAAGGAAAATATATAACCTATACCCTATATACAAATATAACCCTATATACATATATAACCTATACCCTATACACCAATATAACGCTATAGCCCATATATAACCTATACCCTATATGCAAATATAACCCTATAGCCCATATATAACCTATACCCTATATGCAAATATAACCCTATAGCCCATATATAACCTATACCCTATATGCAAATATAACCCTATAGCCCAAATACAAATATGATCCTACATACCAGCCTTTCACAACCTTTTCAGCACTGGGGAACCCTTGAAATAGTTCTCCGGTCTCGGGGAACCCCGGCTAAAAATGAGCTAATAATGTATCTGATGATACATTAGTGTGATGGTCAGTGGGAAGAATGCTCCTTACACTTGTGGTCATTTAGAAGAATTACCCCCTGGCAGATAGCTAAAAAGATCAATGGTATCATTGGGAATTTATCTGAGAGGCAGAAATTGCTCATTGCTCAAGGAACCCTTAGCAACCTCTGAAGGAACCCTGGTTGAGAATCACTGCTATATACAAATATTACCTTATACCCTCTATACAAATATAACCCCACATACAAATATAACCCTATACTCCATATACAAATATAACTCTATAGCCCATATACAAATATAACTCTATACCCCATATACATTATGCATATGGTCATTATACTCTATTGCTGGGCCCACTATATGGCCAAATTTTCATGGTGAAATTGGAACCTAGCAACATCACTGAGAATGCAGCCTATCCATTCACTAGAGACCGGAGACATCACTGAGAATGCAGCCCATCCATTCACTAGAGACCGGTGACATCACTGAGAATGCAGCCTATCCATTCACTAGAGACCGGTGACATCACTGACAATGCAGCCTATCCATTCACTAGAGACCGGTGACATCACTGAGAATGCAGCCTATCCATTCACTAGAGACCGGTGACATCACTGACAATGCAGCCTATCCAATTAATGGAGACATCACATAATACAAACCCGGACTCTTTAGGAATGTATCTTTATATTTAGTGAATATATTATTATGTCTCCTTATTTTCTGTAGGCTTTTTGTGATTCTTCCTCGCCGTCCTCTCCCAGTTTGAGCTCCAATTCATTTAGACGTTAGAATAATTCCATTAGCTCTAATAACCTATGAAAAGCTTTTTGTTTTAAAGCGCATACCAAGCATAAAGTACATTTGTTAGCGGCAAATCTCTGTGGCAGGATCGCTTAATAAAATCTCCCCATCCAGACTGGTATTTCGGAGTAATATATCTTGCAGTAACGCACTTAGTAATACATTCTAGCTGCATAGCCGAGACATTTTAACAAGGTTAAGTGGAATGCTTTCTGTACGGGATTTCATGAAATGTAATTATACAGCATTTGCTGCGGTATAATAGTATCTTTGACACATTCCGCATGTTATATGGACACAGGCGACTCTGCTTTCTAAAGTGAGAAGTTTCTTCCAAAATCCAAAGGATGGAAATGTGAAAAACTGAATAAAAAAATGAATGAAAAATGGAAACTGAAATGAGAAATATATATGAATATATTTTTGTCTGCAAAAGATATGGAAATCTTCTTTCTTTATCCGCATTTATTATGAGGAATGTAAAAACAGCGAGTCCCTGACTCTGCGGGCCGAATTAAAGTGTCTATATAGCCAATATTTTAAGAAGAAAAAAAATGTGATACTCAACATAGTCCAAAAAGTCCATACTCTGGGACAGAGGGAGATTGTGAGTACCCAACTTGCACCCTATGGCACTTTTTGTGTGAGCCTCGGGGCTCCTACAAACCCTGTACTAAGTTTGTTATTGCCATTTTATAGCAGTGATTTTTAGGAGTCTCATGTAATGTGTCTCCAGTCTATGCCTGTCTCCTAAAGCATATCCCCAGTCTCCAACAACTCCTATAGGATATTCACAGTCTCTAACCATCTCCTAAAGCATGTCCACAGTCTTTGAATATCTCTTGCACTATGTTTGCAGTCGCTGACCATCTCTTGTATCCTGTCTGCAGTCTTTGACCATCTCTTCTATCATATCTGTAGTCTCTGACCATCTCTTGTACCATGTCTGAAGACTGTGACCATCTCTTGTATTGTGTCTCCAGTCTCTTACTATCTGTTGTATCATGTCCCCAGTCTCTGACCATCTCTTGTATTATGTCTACAGTCTCTGACCATTTCTTGTACCGTGAATGCTGTCTCTGACCAGCTCTTGTATCATGTCTGCAGTCTCTGACCATCTCTTATATGATCTCCGCAGTCCCTGACCATCTTTTGTATCATGTCTGTAATCTCCGACTATCTCTTGTATCATGTCTACAGTCTCCGACCATTTCCTGTACCATGTCTGCAGTCTCTGACCATCTCTTGTATCATGTCCGCAGTCTCTGACCATCTCTTGTATTATGTCTACAGTCTCTGACCATTTCTTGTACCGTGTCTGCTGTCTCTGACCAGCTCTTGTATCATGTCTGCAGTCTCTGACCATCTCTTGTATGATCTCCGCAGTCCCTGACCATCTTTTGTATCATGTCTGTAGTCTCCGACTATCTCTTTTATCATGTCCACAGTCTCTGACCATCCCTTGTATCATGTCTACAGTCTCCGACCATTTCCTGTACCATGTCTGCAGTCTCTGACCATCTCTTGTATCATGTCCGCAGTCTCTGACCATCTCTTGTATTATGTCTACAGTCTCTGACCATTTCTTGTACCCTGTCTGCTGTCTCTGGCCAGCTCTTGTATCATGTCTGCAGTCTCTGACCATCGCTTGTATGATCTCCGCAGTCCCTGACCATCTTTTCTATCATGTCTGTAGTCTCCGACTATCTCTTGTATCATGTCCACAGTCTCTGATCATCTCTTGTATCATGTCTACAGTCTCCGACCATTTCCTGTACCATGTCTGCAGTCTCTGACCATCTCTTGTATCATGTCCGCAGTCTCTGACCATCTCTTGTATCATTTCCACAGTCTCTGACCATCTCTCGTATCATGTCTGTAGTCTCTGACCATCTCTTGTATCATAATTGCAGCCTCTGACTATCTCTTGTATCATGTCCACAATCTGTGACCATCTCTTGTATCATGCCTGTAGTCTCTGACTATCTCTTGTATCATGTCTGCAGTCTCTGACCATCTCTTGTATCATGTCCCCAATCTCTGACCATCTCCCGTATCATGTTCGCAGTCTTTGACCATCTCTTGTATCATGTCTACAGTCCCTGACCATCTCTTGTATCTGGTCTGCAGTCTCTGACCATCTCTTTTATCATGTCTGCAGTCTCTGACCATCTCTTTTACCATGTCCACTATCTCTGACCATCTGCTGTATCATGTTTGCAGTGTCTAACCATCTCTTGTATCCTCTCCACAGTCTCTGATCACCTCTTGTATCATGCCTATAATTTTTGACTATTTACTGCTGTCTCTGACACTGAATATTTACTGAATTTTATGTGCAGCCCTTTGGTGATGTCAAGGGCTGCACTTGAGGCCCCCCCATATCAATAAAGTTGACCATCACTGTTGTAAGCCATGGACCTGCACCGTTGCAAGACCTTAAGGTTTGTGTAGATGGAGTTTTTTTGGGAGCCTCACCTCTGACACAGCCAGGAGGGTCCAGCAAAATGGGTGGTTTTCATTATTACAGGCAAAGATATACAGTAGATACCACCAATTTACCTTTTGGACTTTCATCATAGAGGGACGTTATCATATATCGGCTTTGGATAATAAAGTTAGATGGTCAATGCTGTACAGACGGATTTAAAGTGTTTGTAAAGCTAAAGCTTTAAAAATATATATATGCTTACTCTGATCCTTCTCTTCTTGGGTCCCCCCGCTGGCGCTCCTGGCGCCCCCTCTTCAGCCAGTGCCCCCATAAGAAGCCGCTTCCTATACGGGCACTCGTGTGGGCTCGCACCTTAAGGCTTTAGAACCACTTTAAGGACCTTTATTTGTACTCTCAGGTACTTGTTCTTCTAAGCTGCGTCACCCTGTCTCAAGCTTTCATTTTCACCTCTAGATCAGCGTTTCTCAACTGTTTTTCAGTTAAGGCACCCTTTAAAATTATAGATAATCTCAAGGCACCCTTTAAAATTATGGATATTCTCGAGGCACCCCATCCTAAAATGTAAGAAACAATTCTAATAGCTTTACAGAATGCAGCAACATCCACTTGTGGGCCACCCAACGTTAGAGGTGATTTATTCTTCCAAAGCAAATACACTTTTGCACACTGGTACTGACTAGTATTCCAATGTTTCTCTTCTCCCTCAGCTTCTCTCCATCAGTTGGCTAATGCCACCCCAGTGCTGAGGGAGAGAGGCAGAGGAGGGTCAAACAAGGCTGCTGTGGAGGCAACAAACATCCTCCTTATTAACTGATAACGTCATTGGTTGTTAGGATGCCAGTGGCTAGAAAGTCATAATGGTGCATAATGAAAACTCGTGGCTTTGTTTAACTAAAAGACAGGCTTCATCCTCCTGCTGGCTTGTATATAATTTTTGATACATTTTTAGGCACCCCTGAAGAACCTCGAGGCACCCTGGTTGAAAAAGGCTGCTCTAGGCTGTCTGGGTAGACAAGGAGTTGAACAAAAGCCCATTGGCTCTGGCACTTACATCGGGGGTGTCCCCTATGTGCTGCCTGCCTGGACGGGGTAGAACTCAACTGGCCTTGCACGAGTGGGAGCCAGCGGTGTTGCTAGGTTCCCACATTTAAAGTAAGTCCATTTCAAGCCCAGCATCATGGGGGGGGGGGGGGTTAGGCTCACTTGCTGGTTGCTGCCTGTTGCAGTGCTGTCTGGTGGGCCTCAGTGACAGCACACTGAGTCTGGGCTGAGGGCTCACTTGAACTGGCTGATCATTGCCCCATCAATGCAGCTTCACCAATGCCCATCAATGCAGCCTGATCAGTGCCCATCAATGCAGCTTCACCAATGCCCATCAATGCAGCCTGATCAGTGCCCATCAATGCAGCCTGATCAGTGCCCATCAATGCAGCCTTCTCAGTGGCCATCATTGCAGCCTTGCCTGTGCCCATCAATGCAGCCTGATCGCTGCCCATCAGCTCAGCCTCACCAGTGCCCATCAATGCAGCCTTACCAGTGCCCATCAATGCAGCCTCATCAGTGCCCATCAATGCAGCCTGATCAGTGCCCATTAATGCAGCCTGATTAGTGCCTATCAATGCAGCCTGATCAGTGTCCATCAGCTCAGCCTTACCTGTGCCCATCAATGCAGCCTGATCAGTGACCATCAGCTCAGCCTCACCAGTGCCCATCAGCGCAGCCTTGCCAGTGCATGGGGAAAAGAGAGCTACTGGTTTACACAGAGCGAGGATCTCCTGCTTACCCGACGTGGCCGCTGTCACACTAAGTCCCGCCTCCTGGACCGGCACCTATGATGGGCATCCCACATCCCGGCATTGGACCAGTGTAATGTTCCTCAAATTAGCCACTCCAGCAGGCGGGACTTTGTATGACACTGCAGTCATGCCGAGTAAGCAGGAGATCCCCATTGTGTGTAATCTGGTGGCACTCACCCCCTCCCCTCCTTTCCTTCAGAGGCAGCCCGTGCACACACCCAGGATCAGCCCTGCAAAGCGGCCCCAGGGCAGGTGGCCCACCGGGAAATCTTGGTAGGCCAGTCTGGCCGTGTATAGCCCTGAGTTTATAGCCCCAGCCAACCCTAGGCCTTGGGGCTCAGGGCTAATAATTGTCAATAACCAATAGGAGACCTGGGGCTTTTTTGGGGCCCACTCTGGGCTATAGCCTGGGTCAGCCCCCCTCCCGACGCCGCTGGCGGGTACGGTCTACGTGAGCATTACCATGGTGGTGATCTTCACTAGTACTTCAAAAAGAAGGCTGGTTAGTGGCAGAGATGAGTTGCAGGTCATTTCAAGGTCTAATATACCATATAAAAATACATTTTCACCTATTTCTTTAGTTTATCAAGCATGAAGCATCAATCAGCCACCCCTAAATGACAGAAGGCACAAAAGAGTAAGAGGCTTGTAAATAATAACGATTGGCACTTCACAGGCGGTTCATATAAAAAGCCACCTTTACTGCAGCAGACAGAAAATGACAGCCGATTATGCTTTTCAAATAATGACTTAATGAGAAAAGTTGGGTTGAAAGCAAAAAGTTGCACTAAAGAGGAAATCAAATGAGAGCCAACTCAGAAATTCCAGGCAGTTCTAACCAATCGTTTTAGCCAATCACATCACCTGGCTGTGACACAGGCATGATTATATTAACTTCTCCTCCTGTGAAAGTTTTGCATCCAGGAGCTCATGATTTGAATCCATTAGATACCTTTTGCTAAATTGCCCAGGCCCTGATGGAAGAGAGAATTTTACCCTGAAACACGTTGGATGCATTTTGTGTCTGGTGTATTTGTGATATTAATAAAGGAATTTTGGACTCTTGAGACGATCATGTACTGCAGGGGTCTCCAAACTGCGGCCCAGGGACTGGATGCGGCCCCTTGCTGGCCTTTATCCAGCCCATGGGGCACTGTTTCTCTCACTTATATAAGACACTATTCCTTCCACTGATACCAATGATGGGGCACTATTCCTTCCACTGACACCAATGATGGGGCATTATGCCTTCCACTGATAGCAATGATGGGGCACTATTCCTCCCGCTGATACCAATGATGGGGCTCTATTCCTCCCACTGCTACCAATGATGGGGGCACTATTCCTCCCACTGATACCAATGATGGGGCTCTATTCCTCCCACTGCTACCAATGATGGGGACACTATTCCTCCCACTGATACCAATGATGGAGCACTATTCCTCCCACTGACACCAATGATGGGGTACTATTCCTACCACTGACACCAATGATGGGACACTATTCTTCCCACTGACACCAATGATGGAGGCACTATTCCTCCCGTTGACACCAATGATGGAGCACTATTCCTCCCACTGACACCAATGATGGGGCACTATTCCTTCCACTGACACCAATGATGGGGTACTATTCCTACCACTGACACCAATGATGGGACACTATTCTTCCCACTGACACCAATGATGGAGGCACTATTCCTCCCGTTGACACCAATGATGGGGCACTATTCCTCCCACTGACACCAATGATGGGGGCACTATTCCTTCCACTGACACCAGTGATGGGGCACTATTCCTACCACTGACACCAATGATGGGACACTATTCTTCCCACTGACACCAATGATGGAGGCACTATTCCTCCCATTGACACCAATGATGGGGGCACTATTCCATCCACTGACACCAATGATGGGGCACTATTCCTCCCACTGACACCAATGATGGGTGACTTTGCCTCCCACTCACAATAATGATGGGTTATTATTCCCTCCCACTGACATGAACATAGAAACATAGAAAAGTGACGGCAGAAAAAGACTGAGTAGTCCATCGAGTCTGCCCCTTTTTATTTATTTATTTATTTTTAATTTTTTTTTTTTACATTAACCTTGTTGTCTGACTATAGATTTATGATTATCCCAAGCATGTTTGAAGCCATTTACTGTTGACTGTCTCACAACCTCTGTTGGTAGTTTATTCCAATCATCAACCACCCTTTCAGTAAAATAATACTTTCTAAGATTAGTTTTGAACTTCCCCCCAGTTAGTTTGAGGTCCCCGTGTTCTTGATTTTGGTTTCATATTGAAAAGACTGCCCTCCTGAACCTTATTCACCCCCTTGATGTATTTAAAGGTCTCTATCATGTCTCCCCTCTCCCTTCTTTCCTCCAGACTGTACATAGGAAGTTCCTGAAGTCGCTCTTGATATGTTTTATCCCCCAGACCTTTCACCATTTTTGTTACCCTTCTCTGAACTCATTCTATCTTATCAATATCTTTTTGTAAGTGAGGTCTCCAGAACTGGACACCGTATTCTAAGTGAGGTATCACTAAAGATCTATAGAGGAATCAGGACCCCCTCCTCCTGCTGGTGATCCCTCTACTGATAAATCCCAGAATTCTATTTGCTTTTCCCACTGCCTGGTCCCACTGTTTGCTCATTTTGCAATCATCTGAAATAAGCACCCCCAAATCTTTTTCTTCTGTAGTGCTGGCTAACACTGTGCCCCCAATGCTGTACTCTCTAAGGGGATTCTTTTTCCCTAGATGCATTATTTTACATTTAGAAATATTGAACTGCAGTCTCCACTGCTTTGACCAATCTTCCAGCAATGCCAAATCCATGTTCCATGTTACAGACACCTCCAGGGATATCAACCCTATTACACACCTTTGTATCATCAGCAGACATACCTTGCCCAACAAACCTTTAGTTATATCACTTACATAAAGGTCAAATAGAACAGGACCCAGTACAGAGCCTTGTGGTACCCCGCTAGTGACTGCTCTCTGTTCTGAGTGAACCCCATTTACAACCACACTCTGGGATCTATCCTTTAGCCAACTGCATATCCACTGAACCACCCAAGGGTTAAGTCCCAGCTTGTACAACTTTTGTATCAGATCATTATGTGGAACTGTATCAAATGCCTTGCTGGAATCAAGATACGCTATGTCCACAGCACCACCCTGGTCCAAAACACTGGTAATATAGTCAAAGAATTCAATCAGATTTGTCTGGCATGATCTGCCCTCAGTAAAGCCTCAGTAAAGCCGCTGCTTTGGGTCCAGCAACATTTGGCCGCACTAAAAGAACAGTAAACTAGCCCTGCATTTAGAAAGTTTGGAGACCCCTGGTCTAGTGCTCTTTTTGGCTCACTCATTTTGAATAATGACGTTAATAAGAAATAGTTGCAACAAAAGAGAAGTCCATTGAGAGCCAGCTCAGAAATGAGAAGGAATGCAATGAATTCTGGGAGAAGCAGTCATGGGCCATGATGTTACTGCTTTGTTCTAACCTCACCTAGCCGTGGATCTATCACCATAACAACTTTCACTCCTGTTAGCCCTGGTTCACATTGATTCTACTTTGAAATTGTGCTAATTCACTTGAAGTGGCACGATTCCAAACTAGCAGGTCAGCGCGATATCAGGTGCTACTTGAAAGACATCTGTGCGACTTTATGCAGCTGAAATTGGCAAAGGTAGTGCACTACTTTTGCAAATCTGTGCGGCGCCGCAAAGTTGGTGTCGTATCATTGCAGCAGATCCATGCCGGCAATAGACTGCACGTGTCATGCGATTTGACCTGTCAAATTGCATGACAAATCGCTCCAATGGGAACGAGAGCTTAAAGTTTCATATTGAGAATTTTATGCTTTGAGTCTATTAGATACCTTTTGCTATATTGTCCTGATGAAGGGAGATTTTTACCCCCGAAACGCGATAGGCATCTTTTGCATAGGTTAGAGTAAAAAAATTAGGTCCATTTAGGGTAACTGACTACATGAAACCTTCATCCTACAGGAAATAACATTCTCATCTTATAAGTAGCAAAGGTCAGGAACAGTGGCGGCCCAGCCATACAGGGTGCGGGGGCGCATCCTGCATGAATTCCAGTGGATTTTATGTTTTCGAAGCACGTGATCATAGCCGGAGGCTCTAATTGGCTTCAAAAAGGGTGGGCTTGGGGTGCAAAGCACTGCGCCCTGAGCTCACCCACTTGTGTGACAATAGCGAATTAATATTTGCTATTGTCTTCCTGCTTCTCCTCCCGACCAATCAGGGAGCAGGTCCTGAGACCCGATTGGCCAAGAGGAGAAGCATGGGCTTCCATTCCCCTTCCTCCCATCAGGTTTGGTTTGCTGCATGTCATCCAGGCGTGCCTGACACTTTGGCTCTGCCCCCCTGGTCTCCAGTCTCGCTTCCCGCAGGGGTAAGAGCGGGGCTGGTGGGGCAGACAGACAAGCGAGTGACAAGGGGGGGGGATTGGTGGGGGGACTGACCTTTGCCCCCCCCCCCCAAATGGAGCACTCGCTGCCACTGGTCAGGAACTAGGCACAGATGGGATAGATTTATGTTGGAGAAAGGTTGAAGGTCATTTTAAGGTGACGTAGATAAGTTGACATGACCTTCCTTTGTCCTGATTCCAGGTACATGGACGCTTTGATGATACTTTACGCCCTCAAACATTAACAAATTACTGTATTTTTTTTTTCTGTTTCTTTTTAGCATTCAAATTTTTTTACACTTTAAAAGCCTTTATCCGCACTTGATTTGTAATCTCGATATTCTTGATTTCCCTGCGGTATCAGGTTTTCTCATGGCGGCATTCATTCCGGCGAGGCGCGGACGGAACTCGCATTCCGGATATCTCTGCAGTCGAACCCGGAAAAGCCTTTTTCATTTCTTCTTATTTTTTTTGGAAAGGGAACAATTTTGTCTTGCCGAAGAAATATGAATTTGTTCAAGAGCGTTGTCAGCAATTCATCTAAATTCCTCTTTGTTTCTCAGGCTCCTGTGGGACATAATATATAGTGAGTTTGCACAAAATCCGTAATATAGCTGCCAAAACACATTCCCGATGCTATTTGTAGGCTTTAGAGCTCCACAGGTGGACAGCGCATTATCAGAGGAAGCCGATTCCTCCCGCTCAGCTAGAGTTGCCTTAATAAGGAGCCATATCCTCAAACTATTACCGCCGTGCGTTTGGCACCTTTGTCGCTCCTTTATAAAAACCGGGAGCTTTGTTTTCCCCAGTAGCTATAGGAATTACTAAAACAATGGAATAAGCCCAACTCCGCTTTGCTTTAAAGTTTTAGGTACTGTAGAGTTGGAAGTGGTGAGATCCTTTGTCTGTGAATCTAGAATTGAAACACCACACTGTGATAATCAAGCTTATTCCTATTAGAGATGAGCCAAATTGCCCTGCACTCCAAATTATTTGGGGGATCTTTGGAGAGATCTGTATGTCTTTTTTTTAATAGAAGACAGTATTGAAATGTCAAAAGAATCAAGCGAGTGGCAGGGATTTTTAGGTTATCAAAACAATCATTACAACTTGGTAAAGATTGATATAAAACTTTATAGTTACAAAGTTAAAACCTTCCAGGCTTACAGGCCAAAAATTATTTGCATATATCTAAGATCACAGGTCCGGGAAAATGTGTGACATAAACAATACATTATAAATAACCCCAGATCAAAGAGGCACTGCATTATTTTTACATAAAATTATATTACGTCCACATGTCCGACGCGTTTTGAGACTTGCTCTTCCTCAGAAGAAGTCCAATGGACAAGAATTTGCAGTAGCAAATGACACAAAACCTATACGAGGGAATGGTCTACAGTTCAGTATAAAAGCATAGTGTTCCATGTGTCCAATTCAGTCATGGGGAGGCAGGGGGATTCAGCCTGGACAGTGCAGAGATCCCAAAAGCGCTTAAACCAAGAATTGTTTGGAGCTCATCCAGCAGCATGGCCAACCACCACCATTCAGACCATGGACACTGCAACATCAAGCATGCTGCTGGATGGGCTACTGGATGAAGGAACTTGGAGGTACTGATGGTTGGATAAGAAGAGTCGGCTCACCATCTGCATTCCAATTCATCCCAAAGGTGTTTGGGAGGGTTGAGGTCAGGGCTCTGTATAAAACACTTGAGTTCCTCCACACCAAACTGGTCAATCCATGTATTTATGGAGCTGGCTTTGTACACAGGGGCACAGTATTGCTGGTACAGAAAAGGGTCCTCATCATAGTGTTACCACAAAAGACGGAAAAACTTGGAGGTATCGATATTGGATAAGAAGACCTGGTTCACTCTGCGTTCCAATTCATCCCAATTCATCCCAAATGTTTTCAGTAGTGTGGAGGTCAGGGCTCTGTACAGGACACTTAACTTCCTCCACACCAAACGAATCAATTCATGGAGCTTGCATTGCATAGGCAGGGGCACAGTTTTGCTGGCACACAAAAGGATCTTGACCAAACTTTTACCACAAAGATGGAGGAACTTGGAGGTACTGGTGTTGGATAAGAAGACGTGGCTCAGCATCTGCATTCCAATTCATCCCAAAGGTGTTCAGTAGGGTTGAGATCAGGGCTCTATACATGATACTTGACTCCCTCCATACCAAACGAATCAATCCATGTCTTTATGGAGCTTGCATTGTACACAGGGGAACAGAATTGCTGGCACATAAAAGGGTCTTCTTCACAAAACTGTTACCACAAAGATGGAGAAACACGGAGGTACTGGTGTTGGATAAGAAGACCTGGCTCACCATCTGCATTCCAATTCATCCCAAAGGCATTCAGTAGGGTTGAGGTCAGGGCTCTGTATAAAATACCTGAGTTCCTCCACACCAAACTGGTCAATTCATGCATTTATGGAGCTAACTTTGTACACAGGGGCACAGTATTGCTGTCACAGAAAAGGGTCTTCTTCACCAAACTGTTACCACAAAGATGGAGTAACCCTGAGGTACTGGAGTTGGATAAGAAGACATGGCTCACTCTCCATTCCAATTCATCCCAAAGGTGCTCAGTCGAGTTTAGGTGCAGGCTCTATACAGGATACTTGAGTTCCTCAACACCAAACAAATCAATCCATGTCTTTATGGAGCTTGCATTGTACACAGGGGCACAGTATTGCTGTCACAGAAAATGGTCTTCTTCACCAAACTGTTACCACAAAGATGGAGTAACTTGGAGCTACTGGAGTTGGATAAGAAGACCTGGCTCACTCTGCATTCCAATTCATCCCAAAGGTGCTCAGTCGAGTTGAGGTCCAGGCTCTATACAAGATACTAGAGTTCCTCAACACCAAAAAAATCAATCCATGTCTTTATGTAGCTTGCATTATGCACATGGGAACAGAATTGCTGGCACAGAAAAGGGTCTTCTTCACCAAACTTTTACCACAAAGATGGAGGAACTTGGAGGTACTGGTGTTGGATAAGAAGACCTGGCCATCTGCATTCCAATTCATTCCAAGGTGTTCAATAGGGTTGAGGTCAGTCTTCTGTATAAGACACTTGAGTTACTCCACATCAAACTGGTCAATCAATGTCTTTGTGGAGCTGACCTTGCACACAGGGACACAGTATTGCTGGTACAGAAACAGGTCTTCGCCAAACTGTTACCACAAGGATGGAGGACCTTGGAGATGCTGATGTTGGATTTGAAGATGTGGCTCAACATCTGCATTATAATTCATCCCAGTGGAGCTGAGGACAAGGCTCTGTGCAGGACACTCAAGAAGACCTGGCTCACCAACTGCATTCCAATTCATCAAGTGGCCCTCAAGTACAGGAAATGCCTACTTACAATAAGCCAAGCTGGACCAATATAAGTATGCAATTAAGATCCTACCTGCAGTTTAGCCTTTTTCATCTTCCAATATGAATCATCTCCTCTGACTCCCCCATTGCTTCATTCAACCTTAGAAAAAGTGGAAACCCCCTTTAAAACCAGAAATAAGCCTAATGGAGCAGACAATTACCTTCCAAGAGATAAGTGGAACACAAGAGAAACCCATCTCCATTTATCATGACCTAATCATGAACCTGAAGGGGATCAAAACCAGAACTTGCGTCTTGCAAGGCCACTGTACTCCCCTCCATTCCAAATGTAAGCCAGCTTCAATCATCTCATAAAGAGTCGCCGGTCTTTAATGCAGAATATTTTCTGACGTCACCCACTCCAATCAGCCCTTGCCAGCACATCTCTGGCCCTCTTTGCATTCTCTAAAAAGACAGTTGAATAAAAACGTTACAGTAATTGTGTATGATAAGCAGACACACACATCTCGCCCTGCTGTTAATCTTCAAAAAATGTCACTTCGCATGCATCAGAGAACTGGAGCAGAATTCTCTCTACCATGTTCTGCAAAAACATTTTTTTCCCCCTAAAAAGACAACGTTCTGTACATTGCTTGCCAACATGTGAACATAAGCCAATGGCAGGTATAAAATATTAACTAGACAGACATTAAATTGCCGAAAGGGATGTAGAGACCAATATAAGTGCTGACATTTACATGTATATATATATAAATATACATACGTACATATAAAAGTATGCATGAGATGTATCCTTCTAACATACATTTCCAGCATATCTGCTGCTCAGTCCTGGGAGTTCTACAATCAGACAAGGTGGTGCTGATGGAGACATCATTGTGAAATCAATGATAGGTTGCAGCGCTCAATAAGGAAAATACAAACTTTTAGCTGTTAACCACTTCAGCCCCGGAAGGATTTCCAGCTTTAGGACCAGAGCACTTTTTTGCGATTCGGCGCTGCGTCGCTTTAACTGACAATTGCGCGGTCGTGCGACGTTGCACCCAAACGGAATTTGCGTCCTTTTTTTCCCAGAAATAGACCTTTCTTTTGGTGGTATTTGATCACCGCTGCGTCATTTCTGATTGCCGCTATAAACAAAAGAAGAGCAACAATTTTGCAAAAAAAACCCAAATTTCTTACTTTTTGCTAAAATACAAATCAAAAAAAAATATATAAAAAAACATTTTTTTTCAACGGTTTTGGCCGATTTATATTCTTCCTCATATTTGTGATAAAAAAAAAAAAATCGCAATCGGTGTTTATCGATTGGTTTGCGCAAAAGTTGCCGCGTTTAAGGATGATGAGAATTCATTTCTGGGGTTTTTATTATTTTTTTTACTAGTAATGGCGGCGATCTGCGGTATTTTTAGCGATACTGCGATATTGGGGCGGACATGTCGGACCATTTTGACACTTTTTTGGGACCTTTGGCATTTATACAGCGATCAGTGCTATAAAAATGCACTGATTACTGTGTAAATGCCATTGGCAGTGAAGGGGTTAACATGGGGGGTGCTCTAAGGGTTAACTGTGTTCCCTGGGCGTTCTAACTGTCTTAGTGTTTGACTCGCAGGGGGAGGGGAGTGATCACGGCTTCCATATAAAGGAAGGCTGTGATCACAGCCCTTCCCCCTCTCACAAAACGGAGATCCGTGTTTACATACACGGATCTCCGTTCTTTCACTGCGAGGGGACATCGCGGGTAGCCAGCGGAGATCGAATCCGCCGCACCCGCTCCCTGCCCACCCCCCGAACACAGTGAGCGTGCGAGCGCGCCTCCGGCGGCTAGCGCTCACAGTGCACAATCTCGCAGCCGCCATAATATGACGGCGGTTTGCGATATCGAGCCACCTTGTCGCCGTTAACCTGCGGTTGGCGGTTGGCAAGTGGTTAAAGAATTCCAGGCATGGATATTTTTACATCGGAGCATCCATGTATATACCATGCCTGTGGGATCCCTTTAGACCAGCCTTTCTCAACATTTTCAACACAGAGGAACCCTTGAAATAACATTCCACAAAGAGAAACCCCTTGTTAGTAGGACTTTGAAGGTGGTGGTACAGAATGCACTTTCAAAAGTATGTAGTCAGAAAAAACATATTTATTGCACATAAATCCATTTATAAAATATGCATATAGCAGTAGAAGACAGGTATGAATGTCACTATGTCATCTGTTAAGAACACCACAACGTTAACAATATGTATTGCACACACAAATGTACTGCACAGAAGATGATCACATTCCACAATCCTACACAAAGGGAGAGAGACCGACGCGTTTCATGTACAAGCCTTTCATCAGGGGCTCATTTGCAGAACGTGTCTGATATAACTGATCGTCCCAAAGTCCATTGTCCAGGCCGGGATGGAGCGCACCGGAAAGGGGGGGGGATGAGAAGACACTCAATCATACCCCCAAACGGACCCCCCAAGGCATAAGGCATAATTTATGAGGGTAAGGGGGGTGGCGGGATCGACCGCTCAAATCCCCCTGCCAGCGATGCCTGGCAATGAAATGAATCTCCGGCTAAATTAATGCCTTGGGGGGTCTGTTTGGGGGTATGATTGAGTTTATTCTCATTCTCCCCCCGTACCTGAAACGCGTCGGGCTCTTTCCCTTTGTGTAGGATTGTGGAATGTGATCATCTTCTGTACATTTATAGCCATTTGTGTGTGCAATACATAATGTTAACGTTGTGGTGTTCTTAACAGATGACATAGTGACATTCATACCGGTCTTCTAATGCTATATGCATATTTTATAAAAGGATTAATGTGCAATAAATATGTTTTTTCTGACTACATACTTTTGAAAGTGCATTCTGTACCACCACCTTCAAAGTCCCACAAACAAGGGGTTTCTTTTTGCGCATTGACATAGGGATTGGTGGTGGTAACAGACCTACAGGGTTTTCTGGATGACTAATTGAAATAACATTCCGGTCTCAGGGAACCCCTCCTAACAATTCCTATATCTACAACTCATGATACATTAGTGTGATGGTCACAAGATCACATCTGCTCTCCAGGCCCCCCCCCCCCCTGTGTGCCCCTTTCCTCCGCAGCACTTCCGGCTTTCCTTCTCTTCCGCCAGCAGCTGCTATGGGCACACAGGGGGGATTTTTCAGACATGGAAAGGGGGGCGGGGGGCAGTAAATGTATCATTTCTGAATGAACACAGTGAATGATCGGTACCAATCACTCCTGTTTCCATTCATCATTGAAGCATAATAAACTGTATTTTCTATGCTTCAGTTTGTGAATGATCAGGAAGCCTCAGAGAGCTTCCTATATTCCTTTGTGCAGTTGAGGCTGCAGAGAAAGGGACTGATAAATCTATGTCCTCAGGCCAGGGAAGGGGAGGGCCCTGTCAGGTAGGCTGTATTGGGCCCCGAGATATCTAACAGTAGCCCTGTGCATGGGTTTCCTCCCACACACCAAATACATTCTGGTAGGTATTGGCCTTAGTATGTGAGATAGGGACCCTTGAGGGCAGAGACTGATGTTAATGTCCAGTAAGTAAACGATAGGCTCTATATAAACACATGTAATTAATGAATGCATAACAAACCACTGAAGATAAATGGAAACGTAGGTGGCTTGATGCAACCTTGTACCATTAATTTCTGTTGATTAATAGGACAGAGTTAAATCTTTAATGTTATATTGACACATTAAATGGCCCCAGAGAAAAATGTCCTATTTATGAACCCAAACCTGCCAAAGGAAGAGTTCCCTTTAAGAATGTATTGCAACCTCCTCCTGCAAAATGCTAATGAACTGCTCATTATGGTGATCCTTTGGGGTTGGATAATGTTGAGTCATTGACCCGGGAGAAACGCGCACCTAGGAGAGTCAGAGGAACGTCATGCTGGTCCTCAAAGTCTTTCTTTTTTAATACCAGCTTAGAAACGTAGAAACATAGAAAAGTGACGGCAGAAAAAGACTTAGTAGTCCATCGAGTCTGCCCCTTTTTATTTATTTTTTTTACATTAACCTTGTTGTCTGACTATAGATTTATGTTTATCCCAAGCATGTTTAAAGCCATTTACTATTGACTGTCTCACAACCTCTGTTGGTAGTTTATTCCAATCATCAACCACCCTTTCAGTAAAATAAAACTTTCTAAGATTAGTTTTGAACTTCCCCCCAGTTAGTTTGAGGTCCCCGTGTTCTTGATTTTGGTTTCATATTGAAAAGACCGCCCTCCTGAACCTTATTCACCCCACTTGATGTATTTAAAGGTTTCAATCAATGTCTCCCCTCTCCCTTCTTTCCTCCAGACTGTACATATTAAGTTCCTGAAGTCGCTCTTGATATGTTTTATCCCCCAGACCTTTCACCATTTTTGTTACCCGTCTCTGAACTCGTTCTATTTTATCAATATCTTTTTGTAAGTGAGGTCTCCAGAACTGGACACAGTATTCTAAGTGAGGTCTCACTAAAGATCTATATAGAGGAATCAGAACCTCCTTCCTCCTGCTGGAGACCCCTCTAGTGATATAAAGATCTATATAGAGGAATGGGGACCTCCTTCCTCCTGCTGGAGACCCCTCTAGTGATATAAAGATCTATATATAGAAATATAGTGATCTCCCCAGAGGTCGTCCTCCTTCCTCCAAGACTAAGGAGATA
>BLSH010406495.1:1913827-1942277 GCA_018402905.1 Glandirana rugosa
ACCCCAAGTGAGTCTTGTCTCTGGTCAGTGATCACCCCATGGTGTTCCGAGACATAACCCAGGAGAAGATAAGTTGGATATACATTCACTCATCTGAAATAAGCACCCCCAAATCTTTTTCTTCTGTAGTGCTGGCTAACACTGTGCCCCCAATGCTGTACTCTCTAAAGGGATTCTTTTTCCCTAGATGCATTATTTTACATTTAGAAATATTGAACTGCGGTCTCCACTGCTTTGACCAATCTTCCAGCAATGCCAAATCCATGTTCCATGTTACCGACACCTCCAGGGATATCAACCCTATTACACACCTTTGTATCATCAGCAAAGAGACATACATTGCCCAGCAAACCTTTAGTTATATCACTTACATATAGGTTGAATAGAAGAGGACCCAATACAGAGCCTTGTGGTACCCCACTAGTGACTGGTCTCTGTTCTGAGTGAACCCCATTTACAACCACACTCTGGGATCTATCCTTTAACCAACTGCATATCCACTGAACCACCCAAGGGTTAAGTCCCAGCTTGTACAACTTTTGTATCAGATCATTATGTGGGACTATCAAATGCCTTGCTGAAATCAAGATACGCTATGTCCACAGCACCACCCTGGTCCAAAACACTGGTAATATAGTCAAAGAATAGCTTGGGTTATGAATATCCTCCCTGTATAATGCAGTATAATGTATCTAACAAGTCCATTAGCAAAGCGCAAGTTCAAACTCCAGTTCCCACCAGATCAGAGAAGTAAATATTTGATGGTGTCTTGTAGGGAATGTCTGATTGGATACAGGTTGAATTAATGTTTAGGTAGGTTCTAGGGTTGCCACCTTTTCTTCAAGCCAAACCCGAACACTTTAGTGGCACACAGCAATTTTTTTTTTAAGGGGGAACACTGTGGACTCTGGTATAAAATGGAACTCTGATGTAAGGGGGGTTCTGCTCACCAAAGCCCTCACTTACATCAGAATTCCCTGCATTCCCCCTTCAGTCATGGTTCCCAAAGCTCCCCCACATCAGAGTCCACAGAGCACCCCTTATATCTGAGCCCCCCTTACCTTAGTGTACTCACTTGCTCAGGGGCAGGACAAAGAAGGGAGGGAGGGGGTCAATGCACTTGGTGGTTGTGGTACTTGGTTAATGGGGAGCATAGGTGTGTGCAACCCGGGCAACAGGGGGAGTCTGCGCCGCATTGGGTGAACAGGGTGTGACCATGCATGCCTAAGTTGGAGGGGGGGGGGTTTGCAGTCCGGTATGAATAATGTGTCCTGGTTTTCAGACAGTCTGAAACCTGGATGCATGATTCAAAACCCGGACGGTCTGGGTGACAGGTGGCAACCCTAGTAGGTTCCCATATTACATGATTTTGGGGAATCTAAAGCAGATTTTACAAAGATTGAACAATGAAATTGTAACATCTATGGCCAGCATTATTGAACAGAAACAAGGCTGGAAAGCCGCGCTCCGAAATCCAAACTCTCATTTATTAAAATAGGTACAAATACAGCTCATAGGCGAACTACAAGTCTAAGCCTCTGACGTGTTTCACACCACTACTCTGGTGTTTAGTCATAGCCATAGTTAGGCTATGACTAAGCACCAGAGTAGTGGTGTGAAACGCGTCAGCAGCTTAGACTTGTAGTTTGCCTATAAGCTGTATTTGTACCTATTATTAATAAATCAGAGTTTGGATTTCAGAGTGCGGCTTTCCAGCCTTGTTTCTGTTCAAGATTTCCTTGCACCATCAAGCCAGCACCTGGTGTTTTTGGCACGCACGGCTGTTCCTCCCAGAGCTTATTATCCCTTGAGTAGTGATTCCTTCCTTCCTTATCTGGCTGGATGTATGGCCAGCATTAGACTGCTTAACTGGTTTATCTAACGAACTTTAAAGAGTGGACTGAGAATGAGATGCCATATCATATCAATTCTCATTGGCATCATCCCAAAAAATGTTTTGGAAAAGAAACAGGGAGGAGCAATGGAGGCGGGACTTTACATATGCCTCTGAGAACATTTTACACAGTACATATAGTTTAACACAAGTTTTTTTTAAATTAAAGTTTATACAGATAAAAGATGCCTTATAGCATAAAAGACATACAATTAATACAATACAATTAATGAATGAAGGTACAGAAGTATGTGTTCAGTGAGAGCTTGATCTGGTCGACGCGTTTCACTGGACTCCTGCTTCCTCAGGACCATTCAAGCAAATATAGTATGTAACTATATATGCTTGAATGGTCCTGAGGAAGTGGGAGTCCCGTGAAACACGTCAACCAGACCAAGCTCTCACCGAACACATACTTCTGTACCTTCATGATATGTACTCTATACTGTATGATATTGATGGTATGTCTTGTATGCCATAGGGCATCTTTTATCTGTATAAATGTTAATAAAAAAAACTTGCTTTAAACTATATGTACTGTGTAAAAGGTTCTCAGAGGCATATGTAAAGTCCCGCATCCATTGCTCTTCCCTAGTTCATCTCCCACACCTGTATACCCCTTATATAGCACTTTCTGTTATGGGCTTCTTACTTCAGCAATAGCTTTGTAATTATTATTATTATTATACAGGAGTTATATAGTGGCTGCAGTTTGTGTAGCACTTTACAATGTAGAGGGGGACAGTACAATTCCAAATCAGTTCAGTACAGAAGAGACGGGAGCATAGGCATGCGCACAGGGTGTGCCAGGTGTGCCTGGGAACACCTTAATCACCTAGTGCACATTAGCACTCTGTGTAGTAGTGGGGAGATTAGAAAGATCTCCCTCTCACCGACTTACCCATATCTTTCCCATAGTGCTTACCCATATCTTTCACTGTGCTGGCAGGGAGATCGATGTGCCAGGGCCATATATATATATATATAGACACACGCACACGCATGCATGTGTGTTTGAGCTTTGGGGTGCACACCCTAATGCGATAGGCTGCGCACACCTATGGACGGGAGGGCAATAATGAAAAAGAATGATATATATATAATAAGGGGTTAAATAAAAACTAATTTTGTTAAAAAAAAAAACCTGTTTAATGCCCCTTTCACGCGGGCGCAGGTGGATGACAGGTCTGTCCCTGTTTACTGTGCAGAGCAGAGATGGACCCAGTCTCACTCTCCGCTATGGGGAGATCGGATGAAAATGGACCACCTGTCTGTTTTTATTCGATAATATCCGATCCGATCAGCCAGACGGATGGAAAATAGGACCACCATCTGTTTGAATTTTGTGGACCGGATTGGATCAGATAATGATGGATGTCAGTGGACACATCCGCCACTCCATAGGGGTGAATGGAGGGTCCGATCAGGTCTGCCTGAAAGACCGACAGGCGGATCCGATCCGACAGCCCTCGTGAAAGGGCCCTTACTTGTCAGGTTGCTTTAACTGATTCATTGAAACATTAAATGTTTATAAACAATGTTACTTTGTATCTCTCTATCTCCTATCTGAACAATGTTTATAAACAATGTTACTTTGTATCTCTCTATTTCCTGTCTGATCAATGTTTATAAACAATGTTACTTTGTATCTCTCTATCTCCTATCTGAACAATGTTTATAAACAATGTTACTTTGTATCTCTCTATCTCCCATCTAAACAATATTTATAAACAATGTTACTTTGTATCTCTCTATCTCCCATCTGATCAATGTTTATAAACAATGTTACTTTGTATCTCTCTATCTCCCATCTGATCAATGTTTATAAACAATGTTACTTTTATCTCTCTATCTCCTGTCTGATCAATGTTTATAAACAATGTTACTTTGTATCTCTTTCCTGTCTGATAGAAACTGAGCACAGATAACCACCCATAAGTGTTATATAATAGAATGCTTGTGCATACAGTTTATAGTACAGTAGAAAACAACACATAAAAACAAGGGAGCGTTTTTTAAATATAAAAACAAATTTTGCTATGACTATTTACTGAAATCTGTCACATGCATAAAAAGTCTGACTTCCACATTGCTATAAAAGCAGGCCTTGCAGGACTGGAGTGTTTTTGTTTTTTTCTTTATGCAAGCAGTACAAGTTTCTGAATTTAAGCTGATAATAACCTTTTACAGACCCCTGTACAGCAGAGCTCAGACTGGGAAGGGGAAGAAGAAGCACAAAGAGCTAGTAAGTGCAGGAGTGCAAAAATCATTCTAATAGGAGGAGAGAGCAGAGTAACAGGGAGATGAGCTCATCAATCTGCTTCTTCCTCTTTTCACTGTCCAATCACAGGCTGGGGGAGGGACAAGACCTGTAAATGTTACTGAACCGCAGCAGATAAAACCCAGGTCACCTCCCCTGCTAGGCAGACCTGTGCTGTGTGACAGAGCTTTGTAAATCTCAGGGATGGATAGACAGAGGTACAAATACTCCCATTATGTATTTTATGTGTTTGTCTTTTGCCTGGAGTTCAGTTTTAAAACTATAAAAGTCATAGAATATTTCGACACCCACCAAACCTTCCAAAATAGTCAACTGTTTGCATTACATAGCATTTATTTTTCCATAAATCCCCTTGGAGACTTTTATTGTAATTCACAGCTGTAAATAGGAATCTGAATGGCAGTCCATTCACTCATCACCTCTTGCTAGTGTTTGCTGGCAATGTGAATAAATTGTATTATTTGTTTCTGTTGATTTTAGCTGTATAAATGCAATTTTCTGTAATCTTCTTCCCAAAGGGAAAAGTCTTTGTCTAAGATAGTAAAGTGTCTACCAATAGTCACACCTTCACCGGGTTCCTTGGTAATGTGCCCACTAGGGTTGCCACCTCATCCCTTTAAACCCGAACACATATGAATTACACAGGTTGTTCTGAGGCTAATATAATGCAGATAAGGCACCAAGTGAGTTTAATTACCACCTTAATCAGCCACAGAACAACCTGTGTAATTAATATGTGTTCGGGTTTAAAGGGATGAGGTGGCAACTCTAGAGCCCACCCAGGTTCATGCTTGGGATTCCCCCGGGTTCCTTGGTAATGTGCCCACCCAGGTTCATGCTTGGGATTCCCCCGGGTTTCTTGGTAATGTGCCCACCCAGGTTCATGCTTGGGATTCCCCCGGGTTCCTTGGTAATGTGCCCACCCAGGTTCATGCTTGGGATTCCCCCGGGTTCCTTGGTAATGTGCCCACCCAGGTTCATGCTTGGGATTCCCCGGGTTCCTTGGTAATGTGCCCACCCAGGTTCATGCTTGGGATTCCCCTGGGTTCCTTGGTAATGTGCCCACCCAGGTTCATTCTTGGGATTCCCCCGGGTTCCTTGGTAATGTGCCCACCCAGGTTCATTCTTGGGATTCCCTCGGGTTCCTTGGTAATGTGCCCACCCAGGTTCATGCTTGGGATTCCCCTGGGTTCCTTGGTAATGTGCCCACCCAGGTTCATGCTTGGGATTCCCCCGGGTTCCTTGGTAATGTGCCCACCCAGGTTCATGCTTGAGATTCCCCCGGGTTCAGCATGTCCGGGTTCAGTAATGACTTTTCTAGTGATCTTTCCTAATGACGTCCTTGTCCAAAACTCTTATATATTTTTTTTTTGCTGTGTTTTTGTGCCATTAGTATGATATTTAAGAAATACAGAGGAAGAAGGTGGAGTGATCTAAAGGTAAACCTTTTTGCAAAAAAAAAATAAATGAATAAATAGATAAGTAAATACATGTACCTATATTTATCCACTTCAATACCGGACACTTTCACCACCTTCCTGCCCAGGCCAATTTTCAGTTTTAAGCGCTGTCACATTTTGAATGCCAATTTCTCAGTCATTACATTTTTTTTTTTTTTTTAGACGGAGCTTTCTTTTATTTATTTATTTTATTTATTTCAGGTACTTATATAGCGCCGTCAATTTACGCAGCGCTTTACATACAGTATACATTGCACATTCACATCAGTCCCCACCTTCAAGGAGCTTACAATCTCTTGATGGCATTTAACTACTTCCTGACCGCCCTATAGCAGATTTACTGCTATAGGGCTGCCGTTCTGTGCAGAATCGCGTATAAAGTGCCTTGAAAAAGTATTCATACCCCCTTGACATTTTCCACATTTTCTCACGTTACAACCAAAAACGTAAATGTATTTTATTGGGATTTTATGTGATAGACCGACACAAAGTGGCTCATAATTGTGAAGTGGAAGGAAAATGATAAATGGTTTTCAACATTTTTTACAAATAAATATGTGAAAGGTGTGGGGGGCATTACAGCTGCAAGTCTTTTGGGGGATGCCTCTACCAGCTTTGCCCATCTAGAGAGGACATTTTTACCCATTCTTCTCTGCAAAATATCCCAAGCTCTGTAAGACTGGATGGAGAGCGTCTGTGATCAGCAATTTTCAAGTCTTGTCACAGATTCTCAATTGGATTTAGGTCTGGACTGTGACTGGGCCATTCTAACACATGAATATGCTTTGATCTAAACCATTCCTTTGTAGTTCTGGCTGTATATTTAGGGTCGTTATCCTGCTGGAATCCTGCTGGAAGCTGAACCTCCACCCCGGTCTCAAGTCTTTTGCAGACAGATTTGTGGAGGGCACAACTAATAGTTGTCCTGTGGACAGATTCTCCCACCTGAGCTGTGGATCTCTGCAGCTCCTCCTGAGTTACCATGGACCTCTTGGCTGCTTCTCTGATGAATGCTCTCCTTGCCCGGCTGGTCAGTTTAGGTGCATGTCTTTGTAGGTTTGCAGTTGTGCCATACTCTTTCCATTTTCGGATGATGGATTGAACAGCGCTCCATGAGATGTTCAAAGCTTGGGATATTTTTAATAACCTAACCCTGCTTTATACTTCTCCACAACTTTATCCCTTACCTGTCTGGTGTGTTCCTTGGCTTTCATGATGCTGTTTGTTCACTAAGGTTCTCTAACAAGGAACCATCTAGGGGTGCATCTGCTTCTCTAGTGTGTGCCTTTATGGGGCCTAGGGCCTCCGCTGTGGAAGCATTACATAGCTCCACGCCTAGGCATTGCTCGAGGGAGTCCCCATTGGACATCTCTCGGCTCGCCTGGCATGAGGGCAATGGGGTGTTGGGAGGGGCAGGGGGGGGGTGTCACCTAACGCCCCTCTGTGGCAGAACTCTAAATTCCCTGAGCTGCTGGGTCACCCAGACTCCGGCTGGTGGACTCGCCTAGGTATCACCCGTATTGGTCATGTCTTTCATAATAATAAAAAAGCTCAGAAGAAGTGGGAGGTACTGATCCCGGATTTGTCCGAGGAGATCTGGGACGAGGCCTCAGAGGCATGCTTTCAGGATCTCATTGGTATGAATGATAGATATACCCAATTTGAGTTTATACACCGATTACGCTACACTCCTGCTAAATTAGCATGTATGGGATTTGCCGCTGCTGCCTCCTGTCCCAGGTGTGGTACAATGTATGCTCATGTTTTGGTCCTGTCCTGTTTTGTCCTTATACCGGACTGCTATTTTTTCTTTTTTGGAAAATACCTTAGGTATACCCATTCCACAAACGCCGGAGGTTGGATTACTAGGGGTTTTAAATGAACTTGTACATCGGACTCATGCTCGAATCTTGGTGTGAGCATTGCTGTTTTTTGCCAGGAAACTGGTATTATTGAAATGGAAAGATGCCTCAGCTCCAGATGTGCAATTGTTTTACCGAATGGCCTACCCATTTATAAACTCATTTATACGGGCAGAGCGTGCCCCCAAAAGATTTGGCAGCCTTGGCTTGACATCACGGACTCCTTTTGGAAGAACGCTCCGCTGTCCCAGCAGTAGTCAGCCGCGAACAGGAGGGGAATATTTATGTACTTGTGCATTGGGTCTGTGGGCAGCTGCTTGCCCCCCAGGGGGCTCCTCTGTATAGTTCAATGGTGTAATGGTGGGAGGATGGTGAGAACTTGAAGGATGAATGGTGAGTATGTGTGAGTGTCTGAGTTGATGGGTAGTTGATTGCTCCATATTCCTGTAGGTTACCCTACTGCCTCCTGCGTTGGGTCTGGCTGGATTTGCGGGTTTGGTAACGGATAACAACCTCGAAATGCCCTCCCCAGTGGGGGTCAGGGGAAAATGTTATGGTAGCAATATATTGTTGGCCGTGTTTGGCCCTCGGTTCTTTAATAATAATATATCTCTGTACACTGTATCACCTATGGTTATTGTAAATCCTAATTTGTCAAAATCAATAAAAAAATTATTAAAAAAAAAAAAAAAAAGGTTCTCTAACAAACCTCTGAGGCTTCACAGAACAGCTGTATTTATACTGAGATTCAATTACACACAGGTGGACTCGATTTACTAATTAGGTGACTTCTAAAGGCAATTGGTTCCACCAGATCTTAGTTTGGGGTATCAGAGTAAAGGGGGCTGAATACAAATGCCCCCCCCCCCACACTTTTCACAGATTTATCTGTAAAAAAAAATTGAAAACCATTTATCATTTTCCTTCCTTCACAATTATGTCCCACTCTGTGTTGGTCTATCACATAAAATCCCAATAATGTACATTTACATTTTTTAGTTGCAACATGAAAAAATGTGGAAATTTGAAAGGGGCATGAATACTTTTTTAAGGCACTGTATTTTTTTTTTTTTTTGAAGCCCGTGGTGGTGTGAAACACACCTCAAAGCTTACCCGGTGCATAAAAAAGTGCACAACACAAAAGTGAAGACACGAAAAATGCACATGGGTGTACACATGGCCCCCCTCCGAAGAGGAAGGGCCTTAACCTTGGTCCCCCAGGGCACGAAGCTCCTGACAGGGATTGGGGTATCGTGCACCAAGGATTGCTTAGCCAGAAGGCCGGACAACCCCCAGTTCTCGTTGGCGACCAGCCGGAACCCTCGATACTAAGTAGGGCTCCCCCGAAGGGAGACCCCATGAGAGGCGGTGAGTCAAGCCAGAAGGCCATACCCACCACCAACCCAAGACTTTCAGGGCAGGCCCGAAGACCGTACACCCTACTCATCACACGGTGCTCGTGCAACCCAACAAATAAGTGACACGACACTACAAAAAAAAAAAAAATATATATATATATATATATATATATATATATATATATATATATATATGCAGTATCTCACAAAAGTGAGTACACCCCTCACATTTTTGTAAATCTTTTATTCTATCTTTTCATGTGACAACACTGAAGAAATGACACCTTGCTACAATGTAAAGTAGTGAGTGTACAGCTTGTATAACAGTGTAAATTTGCTGTCCCCTCAAAATAACTCAACACACAGACATTAATGTCTAAACCGCTGGCAACAAAACTGAGTACACCCCTAAGTGAAAATGTCCAAAGTGTCAATATTTTGTGTGGCCACCATTATTTTCCAGCACTGCCTTAACTCCCTTGGACATGGAGTTCTCACTTTTGTGAGATACTGTAAACAATACAGAGCTCTGTCCTGTCAGCAGGGATGTGGTGGATTTTATTTCCCTGCAAAGCAGGGAATACAATCTAGCACATCCCTTAGTAAAAACACCACACTGTGTACACATAAACACTGGTTAGGCACACATGTAACCCTTTAATCACCCTATATGTTTAACCCTTTCCAGCCAGTGTCATTAGTACAGTGTTAGTTAGTGTCAGACTGTCAGTAGATAGCAATACAACCAGGGCCTTCAAGAACAGCAGCTCAAGTAATTGTAGGTGCTCATTGCTACAAAGGTTTTCCAATGAGATGGAGAAAAATCCTTCTGACTGCACAGACCTGCAATGTATTATGTTCACTATGGCCACGATCAGGTGCCCAATGGTAGCAAGACCCAAGGCTTGAGGCTGGGCAGATTGAATAGGGTGCTTATCTGCACATCAATAAAAATACAAATGAACTTATTAATTGAGAAAAAAATAACAAAAAAAGAAAATCCGAAAACCAAATTCCACACGACTCTGAACAAAAGGGGTTTGCGTACTAAAAAGAAAAAAGTGCAATAAAAATAATAGCCCATTGCAATATAGTAAACCAATTCCTCTCCACGCCTGCATAGTCATCGCATGACCGGCAGCATTTCCACAGGGCTGAATAAAAGAAAATAATTATCTGATAAAGATCTAAACTACAAAGCTTCCAAGAAAAAAAATGGGAATTAATTACCTTTATTTTTAAAGATGGTGAGATTTTTTTGTGAAGATGCTTACATTTCATTGGTGATGGCAAACTTAAATGACTTTCCCTTTTCATTTCAAATTCCATCGCCTCTTTTTAAGAATTTCCTATTCAGTTAATAATTGATAAATTCGTCTTTAGAAGCAAAAGGAACTAAAGCAGAAAAAAAAAAAAATATTCCTTGGTGCAACAAGGAGGCGAAGGAAAAAAAAAAAATGAATAGAAAGTAGAAAAAATAGACACATAACAATAATTTATTCTCTTCTAAGCACTACCCCGAAGCCATACTTTAATAAAAATCCCAGTCAAAAGTCAAACGCAGCCTGTAATTCAGTTTAGACTGTTATCATACATATATTAGAAATAGAAGCAGATCGAGCATGGAGGAGCCATACCGCTGTCTAATCACGCAAGTGGAATTTTCTGTCATATTGCCTTTGTGTTATGTGCAAAATAAAATATATGAAACAAAGTGAATAACGGCATTTGCATTAGCAAGAGACAAAAGAGTTTTATTGAATAATCGGGGGATATTTTTATTTGGTTTCTGTAAAGTATTTGTTGAGTAAAAATGAATTTGCTGCAAGTAATGTTCTTAGATTAAAAAGCGTTCTTCTGTAGAATCATGGCTAAGGTTGTACTTGTCAGGGAAAACAGATAATGACTTTACTCCTAATGGGTCTATGGCTTGAAGACATGACCCAAATTAATATGCAGTAGTGTAAAGCCTGGAAATTGTTTCCTCTCAGGATCCAGTGACATCACTGAGAATGTAGCCTATCCATTCACTAGAGACCGGTGACATCACAGAGAATGCAGCCTATCCATTCACTAGAGACCGGTGACATCACTGAGAATGCAGCCTATCCATTCACTAGAGACTGATGACATCACTGAGAATGCAGCCTATTCATTCACTAGAGACCGGTGACAACACTGAGAATACAGCTTATCCATTCACTAGAGACCGGTGACATCACTGAGAATGCAGCCTATCCATTCACTAGAGACCGGTGACATCACTGAGAATGCAGCCTATCCGTTCACTAGAGACCGGTGACATCACTGAGAATGCAGCCTATCCGTTCACTAGAGACCAGTGACATCACTGAGAATGCAGCCTATCCATTCACTAGAGACCGATGACATCACTGAGAATGCAGCCTATCCATTCACTAGAGACCAGTGACATCACTGAGAATGCAGCCTATCCGTTCACCAGAGACCAGTGACATCACTGAGAATGCAGCCTATCCATTCACTAGAGAGCGGTGACATCACTGAGAATGCAGCCTATCCATTCGCTAGAGAGCGGTGACATCACTGAGAATGCAGCCTATCCATTCACTAGAGACCGGTGACATCACTAAGAATGCATCCTATCCATTCACTAGAGAATGGTGACATCACTGAGAATGCAGCCTATCCATTCACTAGAGACCGATGACATCACTGAGAATGCAGCCTATCCATTCACTAGAGAGCGGTGACATCACTGAGAATGCAGCCTATCCATTCGCTAGAGAGCGGTGACATCACTGAGAATGCAGCCTATCCATTCACTAGAGAGCAGTGACATCACTGAGAATGCAGCCTATCCATTCACTAGAGACCGATGACATCACTGAGAATGCATCCTATCCATTCACTAGAGACCGGTGACATCACTCAGAATGCAGCCTATCCATTCACTAGAGACCGGTGACATCACTGAGAATGCATCCTATCCATTCACTAGAGACCGGTGACATCACTCAGAATGCAGCCTATCCATTCACTAGAGACCGGTGACATCACTGAAAATGCAGCCTATCCATTCCCTAGGGACCGGTGACATCACTGAGAATGCAGCCTATCCATTCACTAGAGACCGATGACATCACTGAGAATGCATCCTATCCTTTCACTAGAGACCAGTGACATCACTGAGAATGCAGCCTATCCATTCACTAGAGTCTGGTGACATCACTGACAATGCAGCCTGTCAATTCATTATAGACCAGTGACATCACTGAGAATGCAGCCTATCCATTCACTAGAGACCGGTAACATCACTGAGAATGCAGCCTATCCATTCCCTAGGGACCGGTGACATCACTGAGAATGCAGCCTATCCATTCACTAGAGACCGATGACATCACTGAGAATGCAGCCTATCCTTTCACTAGAGACCAGTGACATCACTGAGAATGCAGCCTATCCATTCACTAGAGTCTGGTGACATCACTGACAATGCAGCCTGTCAATTCATTATAGACCAGTGACATCACTGAGAATGCAGCCTATCCATTCACTAGAGACCGGTAACATCACTGAGAATGCAGCCTATCCATTCACTAGAGACCGGTGACATCACTGAAAATGCAGCCTATCCATTCACTAGAGAGCAGTAATATCATTCAGAATGCAGCCTATCCATTCACTAGAGACCGGTGACATCACTGAAAATGCAGCCTATCCATTCACTAGAGACCGGTGACATCGCTGAGGATGCAGCCTATCCATTCATTAGAGACCGGTGACATCACTGAGAATGCAGCCTATCCATTCACTAGAGACCGGTGACATCACTGAGAATGCAGCCTATCCATTCACTAGAGACCGATGACATCACTGAGAATGCAACCTATCCATTCACTAGAGACCGGTAACATCACTGAGAATGCAGCCTATCCATTTACTAGAGACCGGTGACATCACTGAGAATGCAGCCTATCCATTCACTAGAGACCGGGGACATCACTGAAAATGCAGCCTATCCATTCACTAGAGAGCAGTAATATCATTGAGAATGCAGCCTATCCATTCACTAGAGACCGGTTACATCACTGAGAATGCAGCCTATCCATTCACTAGAGAGCAGTAATATCATTGAGAATGCAGCCTATCCATTCACTAGAGAGCAGTAATATCATTGAGAATGCAGCCTATCTGTAAACTAAATGGTCTAGTAATAGTTCATCACATCACCATCGCTCTTAATAGCAAGAAATTATGGGAAAGCAGCAACTCTGATGTTTCAGCACTTTTATCTTCAAGGGTGGTCACATGACTGCCAATTTTTAGCATGGAGGTTCTAGCAAAGGGAGTCCATGAGATAGGAGGCAGATGAAGCACCAGTAAGGCTTCAGAAGTTCTATCCTGTAAAATGGTCTTGGTTGATATTGGCTGGAGATATCAAGATAATAACTATGATAGTCTTATGTAAAGCTGAAAGTTTCCAGTTAACTTGATACCATTTATTGGGCAATTTCAGTAATTAAAGATGCAAGTTTTGGGGATAACTCAGACCCCTTCATCAGGCTTTATACACAGCCCAGTGTACAGCGACTGCTCTCTGCTGTATGGGGCATCATCCACAGCTCTAAGGAAAGCTCCCTCATGCTGATGTGGCTTTAAAATTAAAAAAAGAACATCTGAGTAATCCTGAGATTATCGTTCTTTCACAAATCAATTACTCATCTTATTTACAACTCACTCTGCCTCCTTTCGTTTATCATTGTCGCCGCCGTGTCCTTATAGCCGACATGACATCATGAAAACATGAAGCCGGCTTACCAAACAAACGATTCCCTTTGAACTGCGATGTGCCGGAGCAGCGTGCTACACCACTGCGAGGGAAGAATGTCACTTTTCCATGCCTTCATTAAATAATCATGGATCCCTTACAATGTCTTTGTTTTCCAACGGTGAGGGGATATGAAAGTCTGCGCCAAACAAAACAAGACCAAAAAATACAATTCTCCCATCACCAGAGGCCTGTCAGTATTTATGCAAAGCATGAAATGATGAATTTATTTTTTAAAACTTTTTCTACTTCTGGTGATGGATCAACGAAGGCCAACTCCCTCATTAGTCCCGAGCTCTGCAGGTTGGAGCTGGGTCAGCCATTTTGGCCCATCATGGGCGTCCGAAGACATTTTTTCAGGGGGGGGGGGCATCATTTTAAGGTCACCCATGCTATGCCGCTTTTTGACATTATCACGGTCAGAGACTGCAGACATAGTACAGGAGACGGTCAGAGACTGCAGACATAGTACAGGTGATGGTCAGAGACTGCAGACATACTACATGAGATGGTCAGAGACTGCAGACATACTACAGGTGATGGTCAGAGACTGCAGACATACTACAGGAGATGGTCAGAGACTGCAGACATACTACAGGAGATGGTTAGAGACTGTAGACATAGTACAGGAGATGGTCAGAGACTGCAGACATAGTACAGGAGATCGTCAGAGACTGCAGACATACTACAGGAGATGGTCAGAGACTGCAGACATAGTACAGGAGATGGTCTGAGACTGTGGACATGGCACATGAGATGATCAGAGACTTCATACATAGCCCAAGAGGATAAGGACCTAGTGGGCAACTACTGATCCGATCCCTGATTCCAGGGGGGGGGCAATTGCCCCCCCCTTGCCCCTATCTGTGGACGCCCATGGATTAACTGTACATGTGGAGCCAGAGTTTTCAGTTCAATGTTGAAGACAGTGGTTCTCAACCAAAGTCCTCAAGTACCCCCAACAGCCATGTTTGCAGGTTTTCCTTTATCTTGCACGGGTGCTTTAAATCAGAGTCAATGGCTTGTTATTTTGGACAGCTATTTTATCTAAGAGAAATTCACAATACATGTCCTTTTGGGGGTACTTTAGGACCGAGGTTGAGAACCACTGGTGTAGTAGATACACTGAACTGATGGAGATCCTCAAGATCCACATCCTTACACTATTAGTGCTTTCCTCTCCTGAAATACTCTCCTCTGATGGAGGACTCTGCTCCTTCCTCTAACTCTCCTCTCCCAAAGTACTCTGCTCTCCTAAAGGACTCCACTCTTTCTTCTATCAAACTCTCCTCTCTGGGAATGCTCTTCACTCCTGGAGGACTCTGCTCCTTCATCTATGCAACTCTCCTCTCCTGAAATACTCTGCACTGCTGGAGGACTCTGCTCCTTCCTCTATAACTCTCCTCTCCTGAAATACTCTGCTCTGCTGGAGGACTCTTCTCCTTCCTCTATAACTCTCCTCTCCTGAAATACTCTGTACTGCTGGAGGACTCTGCTTCTTTCTCTACCTAACTCTCCTTTCCTGAAACACACTCCACTGCTGTAGGACTCTACTTCTTCACCTGTCTAAATCTCCTCTCTAAAAATACTCTGCGCTGCTGGAGGACTCTGTTCAGCCCTCTATCCACCAGCACTCCATTCCTAAAATAGCCTGCTCTACTGGAGGACTCTATTCCTTCCTCTATCCAATTCTACTCTTCTGAAATATTCTGCTCTGCTGGAGGACTCTTCTCAGAGGCGAAATGGAGGAAATTGGTTCCTCTAAATGCCACCCCCTCCATCAATCCTATTCAGGTGTACAAGGGAGACACATGGGCCCCCCTGGACCATGGGGCCGGTTGCAATTGCAAGACTTGTAGTTATGCCCCTGACTCTGTCTAACTCTCCACTCCTGAAATGCTCTGCTGAAGAACTGTACGCTTTCCTCTAACTTGACTGTCTTGAGGTACTCTGCTGGAGGACTCTGCTCCTTCCTCTATAACTCTCCTCTCCTGAAATACTCTGCTCTGCTGGAGGACTCTGCTCCTTCCTCTATAACTCTCATCTCCTGAAATACTCTGCACTGCTGGAGGACTCTGCTCCTTCCTCTATAACTCTCCTCTCCTGAAATACTCTGCTCTGCTGGAGGACTCTGCTCCTTCCTCTATAACTCTCCTCTCCTGAAATACTCTGCTCTGCTGGAGGACTTTGCTCCTTCCTCTAGCTAACTCTCCTCTCCCAAAATTTTTTCTCTGTTGGAGAAATCTATTTCTCTGTGTAATTTAAAGAATGTGAGAAGAATGAGAGCGCCAAGGATATAAAGTAAGTGCAGTAAATTTTTATTATACACAACAGAAATGTACAAGAAACCCAACGCATTTCAGGAGCTCATTGCCCCTCCCCCTTCATCAGTGTTTATGCGGAAAGCTGAACCTGAATAATTGCGTGTTATCTAGGCTCGTGCATTAGTAGGTCCGCTCAGCGCCGGTCAAACAATTTACATTTTCAATTTTCAACAATTCAAATTAAATTTTGTAATTTAAATCACTGCCATTTCCCCCCCCTCCGCGGGCCCCATTGTCATTTCACGCACTTAGTCCCAATGAAGTACATATTTGTAATGACGCTGGTTCTAATTTGCTGGATTAGTCACACCCGGGGGATGCACCGCTCTTTTCTATGGTGAATAATGACGCGGGGTGTCACATTAGCTCTCCATTACGGCAGAGGAGGAAATAGGTATCGCACAAACAAACAGGCTTAATTATCCGGCCATGATGAGGGCCTTCCTTTCATTAATGAATGAAGCAATCACACGTGTGAAATCAATAAGAGTGAATGATGTAGCAATCATTCTCCGGGTCCCCATGAAGAATCCTAATGACATCGAGAACGTAAGCACCGATACTGCTGTTTATCTTCAGAAGGAGAGTACAAGGTCAGCAGAAAAACAGGATGCTAGGATGAAAAACAATTAAATGTTTGGCTTAAAGAGACCTTGGATGTTATTAGAATAACCATGACATTCAGTAGAAGACCCAACCAGAAGTTCATAGTTCTGCTTTTATCAAGCACTAACAAAGGTCCTCTAGATTCCACTGCTCAAGCCCTGAGAAAGAGGAGGCCTTTCTCCTGAAACGTGTTGCATGTATTTGATGCTTTTAGAAAGTGGTCTCCAAACTGTGGCCCTTTATCTGTCACTGATACAAACAATAGGGCACTATTCCCACCACTGACCCCAACAATGAAGCACTATTCTTCCCACTGACAACAATGATGGGGCACTATTCCTCCTACTGACACCAACAATGGAGCACAATTCCTGCCACTGATACCAACAATAGGGCACTATTATTCCCTTTGACACCAATGATGAGGCACTTTTCCTACCACTGTCCCCAGCAATGGGGCATCATTCTTCCCAATGATGGGACACTGTTCCTCCCACTGATATCAATGATTGGACACTATTCCTCCCACTGATACCAATGATGGGACACTATTCCTCCCACTGTCACCAATGATGGGGCACTATCCCTCCCACTGACACCAATGATGGGGCACTATTCCTCCCACTGATACCAATGATGGGGCACTATTCCTCCCACTGTCACCAATGATGGGGCACTATCCCTCCCACTGACACCAATGATGGGGCATTATCCCTCCCACTGACACCAATGATGGGGCACTATTCCTCCCACTGATACCAATGATGGGGTACTATTCCTCCCACTGACACCAATGATGGGGCACTATCCCTCCCACTGACACCAATGATGGGGCACTATTCCTCCCACTGATACCAATGGCAGGGCACTATTCTTCCCACTGATACCAATGGCAGGGCACTATTCTTCCTGTCACCAAGGATGGGGCACTATTCTTTCTAATGCCACCAATGGCAGGGCGCTATTCTTCCCACTAACACCAACGATGGGACACTATTTCTTCCCCTGACACCAACAATGGGTCACTTTTCCTCCCACTAATACCAATGATGGGACATTGTTTATTCCCATTGATGCCAGGGCATTTTCTGCTCCCACTGGCCACAGTACGGCCCCCTCAAAGTGTGAAAAACAGTAATCTGGTCCTTTGTTTAGAATGTTTGGGGATCCCTGCTCTTAAAGCTTAACTTCGCTCTCGGTCAACACTGACTATTTTTAATCCTTATGCGTCTAGCATTAGTAAGTTGAAAGGAAAGTGTACAGTAAACTTTTTTTTACATTTCTTCAGTTAGTTCCTGTTTTTTTGCCTCGGCAAATGATGTCATATATCCCAGGAGTTGTCAGGAGGGGAGGAGGGGTTTTCTCAGCCAAGCACACCCTCCTGCCTGCATGCCTGAGCTAAAGGCAAATGGAAGCTAGAAAGTAAATGTTAGATGAATCTTCTGCCCTTACTCTAGATGGCCACGGCCAGAAATGCTAGGGGGTTGTTTTTCAATGTGATTTTTCAGCAAAGTAAAGCATGGAGACATGAATGAATGAGCGAGTTTGCTTTGAATGTTAGAAATGAATTAAATAGAGTTTTTGGTTTGTAGTGCTCAGATGCAGTGTAGTTCCACTTTAACTTATAGTGGTAGAAAGGGCAGAGACTGCAGCTTAACTATTTATGGGGCTTCAGCCAATCCCTGGCAAGGTGTGCCCAAAAGGTGGGAAAGAGTCCATAAATAGTCTTAGTCCTGTGCAGCAAGGGCAGCTTGCAGTATGTGGGTGTAGGGTAGTGTTCCTGGGTCCAGCCTGCTGGAGGAGACCCTGTTAAGGGGCCTTGTACTCCTGGGATAGAAGGCAGGGAAGGAAGCCAGCCTAAAGAGACCCCAAGGTCCCAGCTAAGCTTAGTTGGGGGGCCTATTGCAAAGCAACCCAAGATTCTAGACGATCCTGGTGGCTGAGTGAATACAAGACCCCAGTGCTGCAAGGGTGACGGTAAAGTACTTGGTGAGTGAAGTGCAAGTCACAGGCAGCCAGAGATTCTATTGGACCTTGCTGGGAAAGTGCAGACAAAGCTGTACAAGGATTTCAATAGTTTGTAGAACAGACAGCAATTTAGAAGTCCAGGCAGAAGTTTTTTACCTTAATGCATTCTATGTGCAGCAGCAACCCCAGCCCCCTAATACTTACCTGAGCCCCATATCGATCCAGCAATGTGCACGAGAGCCTCGGCTCTCTGGGGACTCTCCCACCTCATTAGCTGAGACAGCGGTGGGTGCCATTGGCTCCCACTGTTATCAATCACAGCCAGTGAGCCAATGAGGAGAGAGAAGGGGTGGGGCCAAGCCACGGCTCTGTGTGTGAATGGACACACAAAGCAGTGGCTCAGAAGCGAGCCTGCTCAGGTACTCCCAGAGCAAGCTGCATGCTGTGGGGGCACTCGGCAGGAGGGAGGAGCTAGGAGCGCTGGCGGGGGACTAGAGAAGAGGGGGATTGGGGCTGCTCTGTGTAAAACCATTACACAGAGCAGGTAAGTATAACATGTTTGTTATTCAACCCCTTGAAGACTAAGCCTTTTTCTGACACTTGTTGCTTACAAGTTAAAATCAGTATTTTTTGCTAGAAAGTTACTTAGAAAACCCCAAACATTATATATATATTTTTTAGCAGGGACCCTAGAGAATAAAATGGCAGTCATTGCAATATTTTATGTCATACTGTATTTGCGCATCGGTCTTTCAAACGCATTTTTTTTGGGGAAAAAATACACTTTCAGTGAATGAAAAAACGAAACAGTAAAGTTAGCCCAATTTTTTTTGTATAATGTGAAAGAAGATATTACACCAAGTAAATAGATACCTAACATGTCATGCTTTAAAATTGCGCACACTCGTGGAAAGGCGACAAACCATGGTACTTAAAAATCTCCATTGACAACGCTTAACAATTACCAGTTTGGAGTTACAGAGGAGGTCTAGTGCTAGAATTATTGCTCTCGCTCTAACGATTGTGATACCTCACGTGTGGTTTGAGCACTGTTTACATTTGTAAGTGCGACTTATGTATGCGTTCGCTTCTGCGTGCCAGCTCATTTCATGTTATTGTTTCTTTTTTCATTTTACACAGTTCCTTTAAATTAATTTTTTTTGGTCACTTTTATTGCCATCACAAGGAATTTATGTAACCATCCCTTGTGGCAGCAATAGTCACATGTCAGGTATTTTTTTTTTGGAGAGATCTGGGGTCTAGAAGTCTCCAAATCCCTCCTTTGCACTTAAAAGCATTTAAAACGCCAAGTTCGGCTATTTTGAACACTGACATTTTTAAAAATATGGCACCTTTAAGGCTCCAGTAAACTGGAAGTGATGTCATCCAACTAACAAACAAATGGGACACACCCAGGACTAATACCACTCAATGGAAGTCAGCTGTATCTGCATGTAGACGGGTACGGCTGGCGTTTGCACTATACATAGAACAGCAAAGAAAGGTTGAATAGCCACACTTTCAAAACACGATCCTTTAGTGTTATAGAAAGAGTAGTGGACAGTACAGGTGAACCACAAAGCCCAGCTAACGCGTTTCGCACTAGTCACTAGCGCTTAATCATGAGTAAGCACTAGTGACTAGTGCGAAACACGTTAGCTGGGCTTTGTGGTTCACCTGTACTGTCCACTACTCTTTTTATAACAATAAAGGATTGTGTTTTGGAAGTGCGGCTATTCAACCTTTTTTCGCTGTTCTAGGGAAGTCATTGCTTCTGGGTTACTAGGTCCGAGACCCAATTCTGGTGGGACGGGAGAGCCCGGGCGAGCCATAGAAGGTAGCAGGAGGGGGACGTCCGCTCCCGCTGCTTGTGATAACAGCTGAGCGGCTGTTGCTAATACAAGAAAGTCAAATGCCGGCTCTAGAAAACGGCACCGGGGTGATGCCAGCTGCATATCACCCCGGTACAACCACTTGAAGCAGAAGACCGCATATTTGTGTTACGGGGTTAATAAAAAAAAGCCAAGCCTTTAATATCACTTTAAGTTAATCAAGTTCAAGTTTTACAGTTCTGGGGTATCCCATGCTCCCTATGCCCATCCAAATTTAAAAGCTGAGATATGCAGGCATGGACCATAAGGTTTGTACTTGGGTAAAAAAATGGTTACAGGGACGTGTCAAAAGGGCAGCAATAAATACTCAGACTGGTCTGGAGTGGTGAGTGGAGTACCTCATCGTTCTGTCTTTTCAATTCATTCATAAATGATACAGAGGATGGGATAAATAGCTCAGTCTCAGTTTTTGCAGATGACACAAACATAAGCAAAACAATACAGTAAAAATGAAGGTGGATATGGCGCTGCTCTATATTTCTGCTCTTATAATTTCCAGGATGCTGATAAATAAAATAAACTTCAATTCAATACATGAATGTTGTGTACGGGTGCCTTTCAGTGGGACACCAATTAATCAACAAACCACAAACGATATCAACGTGAAAGGTAGATATAGGTATTGTAAATACAAGGATTAATGCTGTTTAGTCAAAATTCGTGAATCAAAATTAGAGTGACATGTGCATGTGATAAATGTGTAAACTCATTTGGATATATTAAAATAAATTGCAGCATACAGTCTAATCACCTCCGATAATTAAAACAAGTAAATAAAATGAAATACATAAATACACATAAAAACAGTCCAAATTATGTGCAATACCATCCAAATTAAGTGCAAACACGTATCTGTGCTATTAAATAACTATATATATTCTAGGTATTTCCTGAATACTTCTAAAGTGGAGAAAAGTAAGAAGTGCAAAATAGCAAATTTTCAAAAATGTGCAAATTGCCAGCAAGTGCCTATACAGTGGCTAAAGTGCTTAAAAGGAATATGTTTAAATAAAAGAAATAAAAGAGATCCTTTGAAAAATTGCAAGAGATGTGCACAATGTGTAAAAGAAAATGTGCAAAACCACAATTAGAGATTTTTTTGCAGCAAGTGCCTGTAAAGTGTCCAAAGTGCCTAAACAGGGAATATGTTGAATTTTTCCGTATGAATCGAGAAAAACCTTTGCCAAAATTGCAAAGGTATACGGGATGCCAGCAGAGTGTCCAAAGTGTCTAAAGGGAGGATATATTGAATTATTGCATATGACTCAGAAGAGAATTTCCGTTGTATTTAAAGGTGTTCCTATGTATAAAGTTCAACTTTTACAGAGTTCTTGGGTGGTGGTGTTGTCCCTTGTTGTGCTGATATTTTCACTCCACACCGTGTACCGAGTGTTCACCCCTATTCACTGCACACGCGAGGCCACTCACCAGAAAGCGTCCCTCACTGAAGGGGCGCACGCTTGGTAGGACTGCTGTCTTGCCTCACTGTCAGGAATGTTGTACTTTACCACGGTACACCTGGATGTGTTTCTATGGGGAGATCGCTGTATCTCACCCTTCCCGTTCGTTTTTCCAACCAAAAAGAGAAACACAGGATCTTGCGCAATATTGTTGATGCAGTATTTATTTTATCTTACTAAGTAGAACACTCACATGTTTATGCGAAATTGACAGCCCATAACATCAAAGAAGCATGTCCACCCTGCTCAATGTGTTCCAAGGTCCCGTGACCGGACGTTTTTAGGCTCCGCCCTACGCGTTTCGTCTATGGACGTCTACTGGAGCTGTGGCGTCACACATTATGTCTGGTCCTTTTATACTCGCCTGTAATTTGTCGCCTCCTCCCAGGAGGGGCGGCCATTTTTTTGGTATCTGGAGTATGTGAAGCGTCGCCTGTAATTTGTCGCCTCCTCCCAGGAGGGGCGGCCATTTTTTTGGTGTCTAGAGTATGTGAAGCGTCGCCCTAAAGGCGGCGGCTATTGGAGCGACTACTAATTTCAATGTTAATGTTACAGCCTCCTCTTCCAAGTTTTAGAGAGGGGTGGTTTTTTGTGGCGGTATACTCGGGTGTGAATGGAATCAACCGTGAACATGACGTTTTACAACATATAAGAACGTTATTAAAACTGTTGCCAAAGTATTAAAAATATATTTATCTTGTAAGTTCCGAATCCAAATGCACAACATATGAACACATATATATATAAGTTAAAATAAAAATAAAAAATGAAAAAGGGGGAATGTAAAATGTTGATTTTAGAAGAAAAATTTAGATTTTTGTAGAAAAATGATAGAATAAATTAAAGATTTAAATGGAGAAAGGATAAACAATAAACTCACATCAGGATTTAGATATTTTACAGAATGACCTGAACAAAATAATGGAATGGGCAGACAAATGGTAAATGAGGTTTAATGTGGAGAAATGTAAAGTAATGCACATGGGGGCAAAAAACATAAATGCAAACTATTCACTGGGGGGAGAACCTCTGGGGGAATCAAGGATGGAGAAGGATCTAGGGCAGGGTTTCTCAACCAGGGTTCCTCCAGAGGATGCTAGGGATTCCTTGAACAATGGCTCATTTCTACCTCTCAGATAAATTCCCACTGACACCATTGATTCTATTTAGCTATCTGTAAGGGGGGAATTCTTCCCAATGACCACAGTATAAAGGGCATTCTTCCCATTGACCATCACACTAATGTATCATGAGTTGTAGATTTTCCATATTTAGCAGAGGTTCCCTGAGACCGGAGAATTATTTCAAGGGTTCCTCGGTGTTGAAAAGGTTGAGAAAGGCTGATCTAGGGGGTCCTAGTAGATGACAGATTAAGCAATAGCATGCAATGCCAAGCTGCAGCTACCAAAGCCGGCAGAATATTAGCATGCAAAAAAAAGGAGATAAACTCCAGAGATAAAACCATAATCCTGCCACTTTATAAAACCACATCTTTAGTATTCTGTCCAGTTCTGGTCACCGGTCCTCAGAAGGGATGTGCTGGAGCTGGAGAGAGTCCAAAGAAGGGCAATGAAACCAATAAGGGGACCGGAGGACCTAAATTACGAGGAACGACTGCAAACACTACATTTATTCTCGCTGGAGAAGCGAAGCTTGAGAGGAGACATGATAGCGATAGCGATCTAAAAACACCTCATTGGGGATCCCAGCATAGGAAATAAACGATTCAGTCCCAGGGAGTGTAAGAGGACACGGGGCCACACAATGAGATTGGAGGAGAAGCGGTTTAACCTTAAACTGCGCAGGGGGTCCTTCACCATCAGGGAAATAAGGATGTGGAGCTCTCTTCCACAATTGGTGGTGGCTGTGGGGCGTATGGATATTTTTAAAAGACTCTTGGATGTTCATCTTAAAGAACACAGCATACAGGGATATGGGACACACAGGTTGAACTGGATGGACTATCGTCTTTTTTCAGCCTTACCTACTATGTAAGTTAATTGCTCCTCAATAAAAAAAAAAAAACACAAAAAGAAACCCCTAGACTGATTCTTGAGCTACAGCAAGAATGCTGAAAATGCCTGGCTGTGCATGCTGTGAATGGGGGAAATAGGTCCAAATAACCAGCGGCTCCTGCGGAGGGGGTAGCTCTACACTTGCAATCACAGCAATGATACTTTAAGTCACGGCCGTCTTAATAGCATCATGGGCCCCTGGGCAAAGCAATGCAACGGGGCTCCTACCAGCCTGTCCTAATTTACGCACCTACTTTCAAGAATTAAAGTATAAATAGTTGATAGAACTAAACATATATTTATAAGTATGTTCAATAAAATAGATTTTAACCACTTCAATACCAGGCACTTAGAACACTTCCCGCCCACACCAATTTTCAGCTTTCAGTACTGTTGCGATTTGAGTGAGAATTGCGCGGTCGTGCGACGCTGTACCCAAACAAAGTTTTTATCATTTTGTTCCCACAAATAGAGCTTTCTTTTGGTGGTATTTGATCACCCCTGCAGTTTTATTTTTTGCGCTATAAAAAAAAAAAAGAACGAAAATTAAAAAAAAACAAAAAACATTTTTCTTTGTTTCTGTCGCAAAAGTTTGTATAAAGTACATTTTCTCCTTCACTGATGGGCACTGATGAGGCTACACTGACGGGCACTGATGAGACAGTACAGATTGGCACTGATGAGGTGGCACTGATAAGGTTGCACTGATGATGGGGCACATATGCAGCACTGATGGGCGGCACTGACAAGCAACACTGACGGGCACTGATACGTGGCACTGATATGCGGCACTGATGGACACTCATAGGCGGCACTGATAAGTGGCACTGGGCACTGATAGGTGGCACTTTTAGGTGGCACAGGTGGGCACTTTTAGGTGGCACAGGTGGGCACTGATAGGTAGCACAGGTGAGCACTGATAGGTAACACAGGTGGACACTTATAGGTGGCAGGGGTGGGCACTGGTGCAACAAACACTGTTAGGGATGGCACTGGCAGGCATCATACATGGGCACAGTGCCATCCCTACAGTGCACAATATTGCGCTTACCTGGTGGTCTAGTGGGGGCTCCCTGGTGGTCCTGGGCGGCCTCTGTGATCCTTCCCTGGTGGTCCTGGGTGGCCTCTTTGTGATGTCTGGGGGGGGGGGCTCCTTGGTGGTCCTGGGCAGGCTCCCTGGTGGAGCAGTGGGGGTGATCCTAAGGGTGGCTGCACTGATAAATGTTCAGCACAGCCCCCCCATGTCATGAGAGCAGCCGATTGGCTCTCCGCTGCACAGGTCTGCAGACCTGAGCAGAGGAAAAGCCGATAAACGGCTCTTCCTATTTACACTGTGAACAGCCGTGATTGGTCACGGCGGATCACATGGTAAAAGGCTTCGGATCGAAGCCTTTTACCTCGGTCGGTAATGCGGTGGTCAGACTGACCCACGGCACCACCGATTGCCACGATGCGCGCCCCCAGGGGCGCGCGATAGCGGATTATCCTGAGGACGTCAATAGACGTCCAGTCAGGATAATGAACCACCCGCCCGGACGTCATTTGTCTATACGCAGGGCGGGAAGTGGTTAAACAAATAAACATGCCATAAGTCAAAGACTAATCAACACAAAGAGCACAGTACAGGGGAGGAGACAGAAGGGCACAGTACAAGTAAGGGGGGGGGGGGCAGGAGGGCACAATACTGGGATCAGGAGGGCACAGTACTGGTTCCAGTATGCTACACAAGACATTACCTTCCCGGGACTTAGTAAAAAGCGTGACTGTCCCAGCAAATTCAGGACAGTTGGCAAGTATGATGTAATGCAAGATTTAATGGGGCCCCCATGCACCTGGGGCTCCTGGGCAGCGCCCAGGTGTGCCCATGCATTAAGACAGCCCTGCTCTGAGTACTGGTCCTCCTATAATTCTCATCCCTGTGCTGCTGTAAGTGGTCCACTGTCTTATGTGGAACACCGCACAGAGCTTGAGGTACTGTTACAGGCATCCCTTGCAGTGTGCTTAGGTTTACCATAGGGAGTATTTCAAGATTCTTCCATTCCTGGAGTGATGCCGAGAGTTACATGTTTCATTTTACAACAAAAGGGATGATTGTGTGACTTTAGCAGGCAATCCCTCTCACTAAACTCTCAACATCGGCATGTGTACCGGCGTGCTTGTCTCAGCAACTACAGAACACAAGCAGGTAAGATATATAGCTGATCCATAGACGATATATATATATTTTTTATTATGCCCTTAAAGACCTATTTAGTGGGTTGTGTGGAAAACACCAAACCCTCGAGGCTTTGGCAGGAGCAACAATAAATGAGTTCATAAAATATGCTGGTTACCTGCCAGATCCAGCCAGCCATCACTTCCATTGGTCAGAGGCCCATCTGCTGCCATCCTACCAATGCATGCTGGGTAACGGCCCTAATGAGCTCACATGAATGATGCCGTTAATATGTGTGAGTTTTATAGCTGGCTAAACTCAATTTTCAGCGATTTTGTTTTTTAAGGCTGACATTATCTTGCCTGGCACCTTACAAATTTGTTCGCAGTCCTGGACGCTTTCCCGGCGCGGGAGAGTGAAAAATGAATCCGCCAGGCTTTTAGAGAGATAAAATTAGGAGTATACCTTGCACGGGAACTTTGCCCCAAGGTTAGAACACAGCTGACAAACCGCGCTTGATACATTTCAGCTCCTAAAATTCGCAGGAGAAAAAAAGAACCAACCGACTTTTTGTAGTCCTGTGATAGCGGAACATTGAGAACTTTTGAAGATAACATGTAAGGGACTTGAATTATGCAACCCAGGAATTATTAATTAAACATACACAAATATTAAAGGCTAAAAAAAACGATTTTGTTGTACACCCAATGCTAAATTCCAAGAGACATATAGGATAAAAAAGCTCTTCTTGTTAGTTACAATCAACATGCATTTGAAAGGAAAAGGTATCACAATATGGTGTATCGTATTCAGTCTACGTGTTTCACAGTAATCCAGCTTCTTCAGGACTGAGTGTATATGGAACATTGAGAAACCACACTTAGAGTTTATAAAATCGCCTTCAAGATCCAGGAACTCAGACTCAATCGATAAGACAAAAAATGTGCAGAGGGTGGACAATAAGAAAAAAAAAAAAAGAAATACTTTATATTAATATAATATGAATACTTAATATTATATAGCAACAATAATTATATATATATATATATATATATATATATATATATGCTGTATATTATTATAACAATGAATATTTTAATATATTATTAATATGAGTATTATTGTATAATACTAAAAGTATAATACTCATATATATAGTATCTATGTCAGAATTTTCTTGCTAACTATATAGAAGGTAGCAAGGTGCCACACCAACAGGTCTTTGTTGTACACACAATGCTAAATTCCAACAGACATATAGGATAAAAAAAGATCTTGTTAGTTACAATCGACATGCATGTGAAAGGAAAAGGGATCACAATATGGTGTATCATATTCAGTCTACGCGTTTCACAGTAATCCAGCTTCTTCAGGACTAAGTGTATATGGAACATTGAGAAACCACACTTATAAAATCGCCTTCAAGATTCAGGAACACAGACTCAATCGATAAGACAAAAAATGTGCAGAGGGTGGACAATAAGAAAAAAAAAAGAAATATTATGTATTAATATAATATGAATACTTAATATTATATAGCAACAATAATTTATATATATATATATATATATATATATATATATACATATATATATATATATACATATATTGTATATTATTATTACAATGAATATTGTAATATATTATTAATATGAGTATTATTGTATAATACTAAAAGTATAATACTCATATATACTATATCTCTGTCAGAATTTTCCTGCTAACTATATAGAAGGTAGCAAGGGTGCCACACCAACAGGTCTTGTACACACAATGCTAAATTCCAACAGACATATAGGATAAAAAAGACCTTGTTAGTTACAATCGACATGCATGTGAAAGGAAAAAGGATCACAATATGGTGTATCATATTCAGTCTACGCGTTTCACAGTAATCCAGCTTCTTCAGGACTGAGTGTATATGGAACATTGAGAAACCACACTTATAAAATCGCCATCAAGATTCAGGAACTCAGACTCAATCGATAAGACAAAAAATGTGCAGAGGGTGGACAATAAGAAAAAAAAAGAAATATTATATATTAATATAATATGAATACTTAATATTATATAGCAACAATAATATATATACATATACTATATATTATTATAACAATGAATATTGTAATATATTATTAATATGAGTATTATTGTATAATACTAAAAGTATAATACTCATATATACTATATCTCTGTCAGAATTTTCTTGCTAACTATATAGAAGGTAGCAAGGGTGCCACACCAACAGGTCTTGTACACACAATGCTAAATTCCAACAGACATATAGGATAAAAAAGACCTTGTTAGTTACAATCGACGTTCTTTTAAGACTGTCTCTATATCATATATACTCATAATATGAAAA
>BLSH010406495.1:1948612-1966255 GCA_018402905.1 Glandirana rugosa
TATAGTCTCAGTTGGGGGGTCTCTAAGGGGGGGGGGGTGGTGCTAATATAAAGGGACTCTGATCTAATGGGGGGTCTCTAAGGGGGGTGCTAATATAAAGGGACTCTGATCTAATGGGGGGTCTCTAAGGGGGGGGAGGGTGCTAATATAAAGGGACTCTGATCTAATCGGGGGTCTCTAAGAGGGGGTGCTAATATAAAGGGACTCTGATCTAACGGAGGTCTCTAAGGGGGGGTTGCTAATATAAAGGGACTCTAATCTAATGGGGGTCTGTAAGGGGGGTGCTGATATAAAGTGACTCTGATATATTGGTGGTCCCTAATGGGGGGGTGCGGACTGCTGATCTAATGGTTGGTCAGCAACCATTAGATCAGCAGTCAGCATCCCACATTAAAGACCCCATTAGCTCAGAGCCCCCTTATATCAGTGCCCCCTACCCCCATAGAGATCACCATTAGATAGAGACCCCCCCCTTTTAGCTCCCCATTCTTTTGCATTGTCTATGCCTTACCGGCAGGAGGGACAGTCGCTGGAGCCGCTGTGGGAGTAGGAACCAGCCGGAGTTAGGGAGGGGACCAGCCCAGTGTATGGGAATCAGCTGGCGATAGAGGGCGGAGCTGCCTGGGAGGTGGAGAAAATCCTGTGTGTGCCTGCACAATGGCAAAAGCCTAATTGGTTGCTAGGGCACCGGCAGTCCTGGCAACCAATGACTGCATAGCAAAGCGTTCACAGGCTGGAGAGGGAGGGTAGGGGCGTCAGGCACTTCACTGGGGAGAAGGCAGAGGGAGAGAGGGTACAGCAGGGGTAGCCGCAGCCAGCAGGAATAATCAATGATATCAAGGATCCCCCCCAGAGTTCCTGCACTGGCTCCATCCCCAGGACAGATACCTGAGGGGTTGGGACTGGATGTATGCTGTGTCCGGCTTTCAAGAAGACAGAAACCCCGGGCACAAGTGTCAAAACCCAGACTGCCTGGGTCATTCCCATACAGGTGGCAACCCTACTCCACCCCTGTGCTATGGTTGTTAAAAAATACGCAGTACGCGTGCCAAACGCTTTACAACAGCTGGGAGGCGATTGTGCATGCACAGTGTGTTCTTCACATCAGCATTAGACAGCTAGGGCAGAGTGGGCATGTTGAAGCATCGTGCGACAGCAGTAGCTCTCAAAGCAGGCATGAAGTTCTGGTCCTCTGGATGACAGCCACTAATCTGGAGCGTGCACGAGGGCGCGGCGCCTGGGGCGCCTGTTCATACTGCCCACCCCTTATTTTGGCCCTGCCTGTACGTATTGGAGAACTTCAGAAACAGGAAGGTGAAATTCTGATTTTAAGGTTTGAACCGATTTCATTCCTCTGGCATCCACTAGTGAGCATATTCTAGTGATTCCAGATTGATCCCAGTCAGGCTAGAGCCAATGAGTTTGTTCTTGCGCCCTAAATGTTGTGGACCGGTGATGACTATGCAAAAACCCGTCTCTTCTTCATGTCAGCTGCTCCATGTCACGTCCCCAGGGCCGGCTCTACCACTAGGCGGAGTAGGCGGACGCCTAGGGCGCACTGCTGCCTAGGGCGCCTGGCCACTGTTGATCTGTCACTGGCTGCTCTGCATTGATTCAATGTAAAAACTGACACTGTCTGACTGAGATAACGAGATTGTATTATCACATGCCATGTGCAAATGTATATAGAAATAGTGGCTGATCTGCCAAATACCCCCCTCCGCCCCCCCCCCCCGTGAGGCTGTATTCGATGGGCACAGGTGAAGCTGTATTTGATGGGCACAGGTGAAGCTATATTTGATGGGCACAGGTGAGGCTGTATTGATTGGCGCTAGTGAAGCTGTATTTGATGGGCACAGGTGAGGCTGTATTGATTGGCGCTAGTAAAGCTGTATTTGATGGGCACAGGTGAGGCTGTATTGATTGGCGCTAGTGAAGCTGTATTTGATGGGCACAGGTGAAGCCATATTTCATGGGCACAGGTGAAGCTATATTTGATGGGCACAGGTGAGGCTGTATTGATTGGCGCTAGTGAAGCTGTATTTGATGGGCACAGGTGAGGCTGTATTGATTGGCGCTGGTGAAGCTATATTTAATGGGCGCTGGTGAGGCTGCATTTGATTGGTGCTGATCAGGCTGCATTTGATTGGCGCTGATCAGGCTGGGCAGGGGCAAGGGGGTGGAGTCAGGGGTGGAGCCAATGGGGGCAGCAAAATGAGGTTTCACCTAGGCCTAGGGTGTCAAAACTCCTTGCACCAGCAACGTCCCTGCCTTTCTCTGAAATCCGTTCTCGGCTCCCCTCCTTGCTCTGAGACATTTCTCCCATTTCCATTCACAGGTGTAAACTCCGGCATATTTATAAAATGTCTCGAAAGGCATTTAGCAAATGTTAATTGCTTGCCGGAGTGAAAAAAAATAAAATATGATTCAGGATTGAAATGTTAAAAACAGAGTGACATTTGTCAGAGGTAAGTACATGACTCCACCGCGCTCTCACTTCCATTAAGTCCCCTCCATCTTTCTTGTTGGCGATCACGATGCATTTATTTATGGGAATGGACATAATCTTATCTGTACAACTAGACAGTGCAGAGAAGATAAATCTCTGATCATTGCAGGGAGAACATTTCTGGGTTTGACATCATTTTCTACCGCAAGCTGAATTCTGCACCAATTTTTATCATGTAACCTTATTTACTCTTAAAACGGACATGTCCTTCAAGTGGTTTTAATCGCCACCCTTTTATTTAGCTCAAGCACAATGAAATAAACATTCCCCAATGAATTATATAATATCCTCCTCTAGTAAGGCTGCTAGGCAAAAGTTCCTTTTTTGACTTCACTGTAATCAGCAGAGCGGTAATCTACAGGGTTTCCTAGCTGGGTTTGATTTTTCCCAGAAGCTCCCGGAATATAGGGAGAGTCAAATGTCCAGTATGAATACTTATCATGTTCCAACCAATCCCTGCAAGGTGGGGTCCAGAAGGTGGCGGGGGAGGTGATAAATATTTGAGGAGGCCATTCCAGAATGTTCTTTCCTCTCCAGGGAGGGTTTCAGTTCTCTTGGGGCTACTATCCCTGGGGGGCAGCTGTGGACAGAGACTGGAGAAGGTTACTAAGGATTACTTCACTATTCTGAAGTCTTGGTCTGGAGAAGGATTTTTTTCATCTCCCTCACTAAGGACCTACCTGTGGAAGATGGGTGGCAGTCAGTTCCTGGGACATTGTGAGTAGGACCTGTTTGGGACTTTATTGTGAGCTTGCTACTTTAAGGATTTACGCTAGACGTTTTTCCTCCTAATTAGTGTTGGGCAAACGTTTCGGCCCGAGCATGGGTTGGCTGTTCACCCAACACCAGAATTTGCAAAGTGCAATGCAGGGCTGGGGCATGCTGCACAGTGCATTCTGCGCCCTGATTGGGCAACGCTTTGCTTAATCAGGTTACAATATAAGTGTTTGTTAAGGAGCAGGCCGAGAATCCGGCTACAACGTCCTTAACCACTTCCCACCTGGTCACTGCACATAAACGGCCAGGTGGGCGCTTCCTCCTTATGAGTGGACGTTCCTGAACGTCGTCAGAAGAAGCGGGATTGCACAGCCGATGCCCACGCAGCCACGTGATCCCGATGCGCTCGTGTCACCCGGACAGGGCGCATCTCTGATCGACAGGAGGGCTTTGTGATTGGCCCTCCTGATCACATGATGTGATGTACATAGAAAGCTGTTTGCTAGGTGATCGGCTCTCCTTCTCCTCATGCAGAAGTTGTCAGTGAGGAGAAGAGGAGCAGGTCTCTGCAGCCGGTCGATGATCAGTGTGTATGAGCTGTTTTTTACACAGTGATCACTGGGCTAGTGTCCCCAAAACATTGTCCCAACACAGTGTCCCCAAAACATTGTCCCCACACAGTGTTCCCAAAACATTGTCCCCACACAGTGTCCTCAAAACATTGTCCTCACACAGTGTTCCCAAAACATTGTCCCCACACAGTGTTCCCAAAACATTGTCCTCACACAGTGTTCCCAAAACATTGTCCCCACACAGTGTCCACAAAACATTGTCCCCACACAGTGTTCCCAAAACATTGTCCCCACACAGTGTCCCCAAAACATTGTCCTCACACAGTGTTCCCAAAACATTGTCCCCACACAGTGTCCACAAAACATTGTCCCCACACAGTGTTCCCAAAACATTGTCCCCACACAGTGTTCCCAAAACATTGTCCCCACACAGTGTTCCCAAAACATTGTCCCCACACAGTGTTCCCAAAACATTGTCCCCACACAGTGTCCCCAAAACATTGTCCTCACACAGTGTCCTCAAAACATTGTCCTCACACAGTGTTCCCAAAACATTGTCCCCACACAGTGTTCCCAAAACATTGTCCTCACACAGTGTTCCCAAAACATTGTCCCCACACAGTGTCCCCAAAACATTGTCCCCACACAGTGTTCCCAAAACATTGTCCCAACACAGTGTTCCCAAAACATTGTCCCCACACAGTGTTCCCAAAACATTGTCCCAACACAGTGTTCCCAAAACATTGTCCCCACACAGTGTCCACAAAACATTGTCCCCACACAGTGTTCCCAAAACATTGTCCCCACACAGTGTTCCCAAAACATTGTCCCCTCACTGTGTCCCCACACAGTAAAAACACCTGTCCCACATATGTCCCAGTAAAATCATCTGTCCCAGTGATCATCTGCGCACATCTGTACATGATCACACAAACCAATTATTATACACTTATCAGGATTTTTCATTGCTTGTGGCGCAGAGTGGGCCTCCACGAGCACTTAGAAAGGCCTTTCTAACACTGAACCACTCTCAGCCAATCAGGAAGCGCGGGTATGTTACCAAGCCGAAGCCAAGCCGCTCCCTGCTCGCCAGACTCCGCTGCCTGCCAGTGCCTGCTGCCCGCTCCTAGATGGGGTAAGTGCGGGACTTTGATGTCCCGACTGCCCTTGGGGGGATGCTGTATATACCCCTCTCTCCTCTGGTGATGCTGTATATACCCCTCTCTCCTCTGGTGATGCTGTATATACCCCTCTGGTGATGCTATATACTCCTCTGGTGATGCTGTATATACCCCTCTGGTGATGCTATATACTCCTCTGGTGGGGCTGTATATATCCCTCTGGTGATGCTGTATATATCCCTCTGGTGATGCTGTATATACCCCTCTCTCCTCTGGTGATGCTGTATATACCCCTCTCTCCTCTGGTGATGCTGTATATACCCCTCTGGCGATGCTGTATATACTCCTCTGGTGTTGCTGTATATACCCCTCTGGTGATGCTATATACTCCTGTGGTGATGCTGTATATACTCCTCTGGTGTTGCTGTATATACTCCTCTGGTGATGCTATATACTCCTCTGGTGGTGCTGTATATACTCCTCTGGTGATTCTGTATATACTCCTCTGGTGATGCTGTATATACCCCTTTGGTGATGCTATATACTCCTCTGGTGGTGCTGTATATACTCCTCTGGTGTTGCTGTATATACCCCTCTAGTGATGCTATATACTTCTCTGGTGATGCTGTATATACTCCTCTGGTGATGCTGTATATACTCCTCTGGTGATGCTGTATATACCCCTCTGGTGATGCTATATACTCCTCTGGTGATGCTGTATATGCCCCTCTGGTGATGCTATATACTCCTCTGGTGATGCTGTATATACCCCTCTGGTAATGCTATATACTCCTCTGGTGATGCTGTATATACCCCTCTGGTGATGCTGTATATACCCCTCTGGTGATGCTGTATATACCCCTCTGGTGATGCTGTATACCTCTCTGGCGATGCTGTATATACTCCTCTGGTGTTGCTGTATATATTCCTCTGGTGTTGCTGTATATACTCTTCTGGTGATACTATATACTCCTCTGGGGATGCTATATACTCCTCTGGTGATGCTGTATATACCCCTCTGGTGATGCTGTATATACTCCTCTGGTGATGATGTATATACCCCTCTGGTAATGCTGTATATACTCCTCTGGTGATGCTGTATATACTCCTCTGGGGATGCTATATACTCCTCTGGTGATGCTGTATATACCCCTCTGGTGATGCTGTATATACTCCTATGGTGATGCTATATACTCCTCTGGTGATGTTATATACTCCTCTGGTGATGCTGTGTATACCCCTCTGGTGATGCTATATACTTCTCTAGTGATGCTGTATATACTCCTCTGGTGATGCTGTATATACTCCTCTGGTGTTGCTGTATATATCCCTCTGGTGATGCTGTATATATCCCTCTGGTGATGCTGTATATACTCCTCTGGTGATGCTATATACTCCTCTGGTGATATGGTATATACTCCTCTGGTGATACTATAAACTCCTCTGGTGATGCTGTATATATCCCTCTGGTGATGCTGTATAAACTCCTCTGGTGATACTATATACTCCTCTGGTGATGCTATATACTCCTCTGGTGATGCTGTATATACTCTGGTGATGCTGTATACCCCTCTGGTGATGCTGTATTTACTCCTCTGGTGATGCTATATACCCCTCTGGTGATGCTGTATACCCTATCTAGTAATGCTGTATATACCCCTCTGGTGATGCTATATAACCTTCTAATGATGCTGTATATACCCCTATCTGGTGATGCTGTATATAGCCCTATCTGGCGATGCTGTGTACCCTATCTAGTGATGCTGGGCTGTATACTGACATAATGGGTTGAATCTATAAGGGGTGGGGCTTATGAGAAGTGGGAGGGGTCAAAAAGGATAGTCAGGGTCCGGTGCCCCTCCATCCTAAAATTTCACCAGCCGCCACTGGCTAACAACCGGTGAGTCATCAGCTGTCAATGGGTTTCCCCGCTGACAGCTGAATTTAAAAAAAAATGCCGGTTAAAAAAAAAAAAGAGAGAAAAACAGCGTGGGGTCCCCCTGCCCCCCCCCCCCCTTCGGGTCTGGTATGGATTTTAAGGCATGCCCCGTGGCTGTAGGTTTAATGAGCCCTTAAAGGGACCCTTGCAATGCTTTTTTCCCCTGGTAAGCCTGAGCCGATTAACTATACAAGGCAGAATGTCAAAGTGTTTGCCCAGTCGTAAACCCGGCCACTTTAAAAATCCATTGTGTTTTTGATTTCTTTTTTTTACCCTGGTGCACGGCCAAGGTCGCAACTGGCGATTCAAACGGCCCAAAGGCAGCCCCACATAAATTAATTCTCATTTATCAAGTCAACGGTGGCGTGGCTCCTACGCTCTTCCCTGTTTGCCAACGAGACTCGTGGCGCTCCAAGTTGGCTGGAGATGGTTTTTGCGAGCCATCAGTTATCAATATGTTAATCTGCGTGCGACGTTGCCATCCTGCGACCCGCCGCGTCCCCTCGCTGTCTCTTTGCATGTAAAGTTTAATAATCTCCAGCTCGGCGGGGGTATAAAATATTACCCTTATCTCCCTAATGATCTCCGCAGCCCGCCGAAGAAGGCCTAGACACGACGAGCGGAGCCGGGAACCGAGCAGGCGCCCAGCGTTCATCTGGCAGAGCCGGTTGTCTGCTTGCCGCAATTGCTCAATCTATTCTCGTGTACTTGGCAGGCCGGAGGGTCCCAGATGCTGCAGCGTTGCCCGGCGGTGGCCTCGGCGCGGGTGGCCGCTGTTTATGATCTTTTTGGATTCGTATCCCTGTATTATGGCAGCTGAACGCGCGCAGAATTCAGTTTTATTATCGCAAGCCGCGCAGCGGGGAATTATTCGATTCCTAACATCCGCTCGGTGTCTTCCTGCGTCCTTTGCGTTTTACCAGCATGGCTGATGGCATTTACGAGCTTCATCCCGAGTCGGTTTTGGAAGATTTATGCGCGTGTCATATTTACTACGCCATCTGCAAAGAGAGATCTTAAAGTCGATGTAAAACCAGTCACTAAAATCCAGTGTAAGATTTAACAATGTCGTTACGAAAGTCTTTTTCAATGTTATAAACTTTACCTTTCATTAAAATTATTCCCTGGCGTTCCTGCCAAGAAAGTCCTTGCTCAGGCTCTTCCTGTTTTAGGGTGACAACGTTCTGTCCCTTTCTCCCAATTGTGTTCCTGTTGTCACCCTGTCCCATAGCTTTCTTTCCCCAACTTATGCAAGCAGGTCTGCTGTTGTCACCCTCAGGAAACCTGCCCTGAAAAACGTCATGGAGCCATGCAGTGAAGGTAGGCAGGAAGTGTCTGCAAAGAAGCTGCAGGAGATCAGCAGCACTGAGATGTAACAAAATATGAAAAAGGTGAAAACAAGCATTTTATTCAAATGCTGCAGATATATGGCGGCAAGGCGGTTCTCCTGTGCAAAATCACAAACAGCTACGCGGTTTTGCACCCCTGGGTCTTTTTGACCCAGATCTTATATTTAAGAGGTCCTGTCATGCTTTTTTTCTATTACAAAGAATGTTTACATTTCTTGTAATAGGAATAAAAGTGACCTAATTTCTCTTTCGTTCATTGACGGACGCAGCCTCTTAATCTTGACATGTGGGGTATGCACCTTTTACCAGGAGTAGGCTAGGCAGAACATAGCTCAGACAAAAAAGCACAGCTAGCCCCTCCCAGGGGGCAGTCCTCACTCTGCATAACCCCCTCCGCCCTGCTAGCACTTCAGTTTTATCTGCCTAGTGCAAGGAGTGGACCTGGCTCCCTGCTGGGATCTGCAGTTCCCCAATGTTTTTTTGTTTTGCTCAAGCTATCTGATGAAGAATGCAATCAAGCAGCCGGCTGGGTGACAGGCTGGAGATATTTAGGTCCAGGTAGTCTCCCCAGCGCGGCCGACGGATGCGAGCCATCCCTTAGCTGCTTGCGGGGTCGGCCGCATCGGGCCCCGTTCCGTGCGGGGCGGCCGGCGGATTAAACGTCCCGCCAGTGCACTGAGTGACCAGGCTGCGGCTCGCGTTGAGGTGTCGCATGGTCGGCAGCTCCCTCCCCACCTGTAGGGGCAGCAGGTCTGTCTCGGGCGGCTACCTGCTGCGCCCGTCTGGAAGGGTGAGTACGCTTTCCCCTCCCCCCCCCCAGGGGAGGGGGGTGGCGGGTGTCCCCCCCTGACTGGGTGTATGTGGCTTCTGGTCATTCCTCTTCCCATGCTCTACCCCCCGCCGGATCCCGCCTCCGTTTCGCTACTGTTGCTGGATCCCCTGGCCATGCGGTCGCCGCCATTTCTTCGGGGGCCGACCGCCATTTTTCCGGGGCCACGGCCATTTTGTGGTGGTTTTGGCCTCTAGTGACCGCTCGGCGGCCATTTTTGGTTGGACTCCTGATGGGCAAAAATCATGTGCTTTGGCGCCGTTTCCTCCTTCTGGACGGCACGGGCGGCACATTAGGTGGGACCTCTCAGTAGCAGCAGCAGTAGTGGAGGCAGAAATGGCAAGAGACAGATGTTTCAGCAAGTATAGCTGGCTTCTCCCTGTGGTGCTGGTGGCGGCACGGTGCGGGTCCTCATGTGTATTTTCAGGCCGCTGTGCGGGGGCAGCTGAGGGGTGACATTGTGGCAGGCTTACGGCCTGTAGGCCTCACAAGTGTCCCGGGGGTGGTGCAATGGCGGCTGAACCGGGGGTGGCTGTCCCGGAAGTCTCCGCTGAGGCTCCGGCGGTGCTGGGACCTGTAGTCCCACTAGAGAAGTTAACTTCGATTCTGGAAGAATTTCTTGCCTGGGTGGAACTGGTCCGTGGTAGGGGGGTGGTGAAGAAGTGTCCACCCCTCCCCCATCCTCTGAGGAGGATTCGGAGCCGGAAGGGGGCTACGTGGTCACAGGGACCCCCCGTGGATCTGTCAGATGGGGAGTTGGACCCTTCTGATGGTGAGGAGTAGCAGGGGGCCACTGTAGCGTGGGAAAAGACGTTGGTGGGCTCCCTGGTGGCTGCCGTCCGTGAGACCCTGCGTTTGGGCCAGGCTGGGACGGCGCAGGAGGTGGCTTACACCTTTGGGTCCCACAGGCCGGCTCGGGCTCCTAAGGTTTTCCCTTATGTGCCATATTTTGATCAGTTTGTATATAAGGAATGGCAGCGTCCTCAGAATTCGTTCACATTACCAAAACGCTTTTCTGTGCGCTATCCTTTTGAGGATAGCTTGTTTCAAAAGTGGGTGTCCCCCGTGGTAGACCCGCCGGTGGCCCGCCTGAACAAGGCTACCACTATCCCAATGGAAGGATCTCCTTCTTTTAAGAATCCAGCCGTCAGGCGGACGGAGGCGGTGTCCAAGGCTATGTTCCTGGTGGCGGGGGCGGCCATGCGTCCGGTACTGGCATCAGCAATAGTGGCGCAGTCGCTCACGGAGTGGGCAACAGTGTTGCACAAGGATTTGGGGGACCTTGCGGTTCCTTCGGAGTCCGTGCAGCTGGCGCAGGGTCTCAGGTACCTCTGCAACGCGGCCTTGGACGTAGCTCCCATGCTGTCAAAACTAGCAGTTTTTGCGATCATCATTAGACGGCTTCTGTAGCTGCGGTGCTGGTCGGGTGACCATGCGTTGAAGAAGGGTCTCACGGACCTGCCGTTTCAGGGCGGTTGGCTGTTTGGGGCTTCCCTATATGAGATCATTAAGGATTTCACAGGGGGGAAGAGTACCTTTTTTCTGGAAACTAAGCGGCGGGAGCAACGCCGAAAACAGGGTCCCTCTTTCTCTACCCAGAAGCGTTTTTTTGTGCGCACGGTGCGGTGGATGTGGGTCCTCGGTCTGGCAAGGCTGCCGCAGGGAACCAGAAGCGTTACTGGCAGAGCAAGTCCGGGAAGGCGGAGGAGAAGCCCGCCTCCGCATGATGGGTTGCCCCCGCCCAACGCTCGGGTGGGGGGTCGGCTTCTGGGGTTCGCGGCCTGTTGGAGCGCCCGCATCTCCGATCTTTGGGTGCAAGAGGTGGTGTCGTCCGGGTACAAGATAGAGCTCTGTACCCTGCCACCGGACAGGTTCTTCCCCTCAAATCTGAGACTCCCTCCGGGGCATCGGCAAGCTCTGTTTGGGGCTGTCCAGGCTCTGTTCGAGCAGGGGGTGATTGTCCCGGTCCCTCCTGCGGAACGGTTCCGCGGGTTTTATTCCAACCTCTTTGTGGTCCCAAAGAAGGATGGAGTCAGACCGGTTCTGGACCTAAAGGCACTCAATCGCTTTGTGAAGGTGCAAAAATTCAGGATGGAGTCAGTCCGTTCTGTCGTGGCTGCGCTGCGCCGGGGGGATTTCCTGGCTTCTCTGGGCATCAGGGATGCGTACCTCCATGTTCCCATTTGTGTTCGGCATCAGCGTTTCCTGTGTTTCGCGGTGGGGACCTCCACTACCAATTTGTGGCGCTCCCCTTCGGCCTAGCCTCCGCTCCGCGAGTCTTCACCAAGCTGTTGGCCCCGGTGCTGGCTCTGCTGAGGCAGAGGGGCATTGCTGTGGTGGCATATCTAGACAATCTGCTCCTGAGGGCGGAGTCGGCTCCTGCCCTGGAGGACAACATCTCTATCACCCTGACCTCCCTGCGGGACTTCGGCTGGTTGATCAACCTTCAGAAGTCGACGCTGGTCCCATCGCGATGCCTAGAATGCCTGATACTGGACACAGAGCAGGCGAGGGTGTTCTTGTCTCTGGCCAAGTTGCTGACGCTGTAAACCGCAGTAGGGGCTCTGCTGTCACGGAGGTGGTCTTCCTTACGTTTTTACATGTGGGTGTTGGGGTTTATGGTGTCGGCCTTCGAGACGGTACCGTACGCCCAGAGTCATACCGGCTACTGCAGCGGGCAATTCTGCTGCAGTGGAACAAGTCGCCATTGTCTCTGGATCGGGTGATCAGGTTGGATCATCAGACCAGGGGGGCTCTTGCCTGGTGGCTACGGGCCCCGGCATTGAGTCTGGGGAAGTCGTTCCTTCCCCTGGAATGGTCAATTGTCACGACGGACGCCAGCCTAGCGGGCTGGGGAGGAGTTCTGGGGTAGTTGTCTGCCCAGGGCCGATGGTCATCGGAGGAGTCACGCCTTCCGATCAATGTGCTGGAACTGCAGGCGATCAGGCTCTGCCTCTCCCATCAGTCGGGGAGATTGCACGGTCGTCCGGTTCGGGTGCAGTCGGACAACGCCACGGCGGTGGAGTATGTAAACCATCATGGCGGAACAAAGAGCTTGGCAGCAGCTACGGAAGCAGCCCACATTCTGAGGTGGGCAGAGCTTCATGTGTCGGCAATCTCCGCCGTTTACATTCCGGGCATAGAAAATTGGCAGGCGGACTTTCTCAGTCGCCAGACTCTGGATCAGGAAGAGTGGTCTCTGCATTCAGAAGTGTTCCGTCAGATTTGCCAAAGGTGGGGCACGCCAGACGTGGACCTACTAGCGTCCCGGTTCAATCGCAAGGTGCAGAACTTTGTGTGCAGAGCAAGGGATCCATTGGTGGACGCCGTGGACGCCCTTATGGCCCCATGGTCTCGGTACCAGCTCCTTTACGCCTTCCCTCCTCTCAAGCTTCTTCGGCGGCTGTTGCACAGGATAGAAGTGAAGGGGATCCCGGCAATACTGGTTGCTCTGGATTGGCCTCGGCGTCCTTGGTGTGGATGGTAACGGATGTTCCCTGGCGGCTCCCGCTACACAAAGATCTGCTGTCGCAGGGGCCCATCCTGCACCCTGCTTTACACTCGCTAGCTTTGACGGCCTGGCTATTGAGTCCCAGGTATTGAGGGATAGGGGCGTCTCTGAGTCAGTGATTCCCATGATGCTTAAGGCACGTAAGTCCACGTCACGCAAGATTTATCACCGCACCTGGAAGGCTTATATTGCTTGGTGCGAGGCAGGGGGGTGGAACCCCCGTTCCTGTTCAGTGGCTCGTGTGCTGGCCTTTCTTCAGCAAGGCCTGGATCAGAAACTGGCATTGAGTAACCTCAAGGGGCAGATTTCTGCCCTAGCGATTCTTTTCCAGTGTCCATTAGCTACGCACTCTTTGATTCATACGTTTGTACAGGGGGTACGTCATGTGGCCCCTCAGGTGCGGTCGCCCCTGGCGCCGTGGGATCTGAACCTGGTACTTTCAGTACTGCAGAAGCCGCCATATGAAAAGATCAGAGACATTTCTTTGCAGTTGCTCTCGCAAAAGGTGGCCATCCTGGTGGCCATCACATCCGCCAGGCGGGTGTCTGAGTTGGCAGCTTTGTCTTGTAGGTCTCCCTACATGGTCTTGCATAAGGACAAGATGATGCTGCGCCCATCTCCTTCGTTTCTCCTGAAGGTGGTTTCCTCTTTTCACATTAATGAGGACATTGTCCTTCCTTCCTTGTGTCCGCGCCTGTCACATCCTAGGGAGGTTGCTTTGTATTCCTTGGATGTGGTTAGGGCTCTGCGGGTGTATTTGACAACTTCCGGAGGTCGGACGCGCTTTTCATGGTGACGGATGGACCTCGCAAGGGGCTGGCGGCCTCGTCGGCCACTATCTCTCGCTGGATCAGTCAGACTGTGACCCGTGCGTATGAGGTTCGGGGCCAAGAATCCCCTTTTCCGGTCACGGCTCATTCCACCAGGGCGATTAGTACTTCCTGGGCTTTCCGACACCAGGCGTCGGTGTCTCTGGTGTGCAAGGCTGCCACTTGGACCTCTGTGCACACCTTTGCTAAGTTTTACAAAGTTGATGTGTCAGCATCTGTGGATGCTGCTTTTTGGAGCAAAGTTTTGCAGCAGCGGTGTAGGCGCGTCTGTCGCCTCACGGTGAGTTTTCCGTTGGGTACAGTTGTTATTGTGTTACCCACCCCTCTTTGATTGACACTGCTTTGGGACGTCCCACATGTCAAGATTAAGAGGCTGCGTCCGTCAATGAACGAAAGAGAAAATAGGATTTTTTGACTTACCATAAAATCCTTTTCTCTGAGTTCATTGACGGACGCAGCACCCACCCCTCTGTGTTCTGAGTTTGTACTGCTTGTTACGAACTGAAGTGCTAGCAGGGCGGAGGGGGTTATGCAGAGTGAGGACTGTCACCTGGGAGGGGCTAGCTGTGCTTTTTTGTCTGAACTATGTTCTGCCTAGTCTACTCCTGGTAAAAGGTGTAAACCCCACATGTCAAGATTAAGAGGCTGCATCTGTCAATGAACTCGGAGAAAAGGATTTTACGGTAAGTTTTAATAAAATCCCTTTTTTTTTTTAAAGGACGGTGTAAAGATAAAAAATACAAAGTAAAATAAATCATTTAAAAAAAAGTCCCGCCCGCATATGAAAACGGTGTTCAAACTACATGTGAGGTATCGCCGCGATCCTTAGAGTGAGAGCAATAATTCTAGCACTAGACCTCCTCTATAACTGAAAACTGGTAACCTGTAAAAAATTTTAAACGTTGCCAATGGAGATTTTTAAGTGCCAAAGTTTGTCGCCATTCCACGAGCGGGCGCAATTTTGAGGCGTGACATGTTGGGTGTCAATTTACTCGGCGTAACATTATCTTTCACAATATGGAAAAAAATGTGGCTAACTTTACTTTAGTCTTATTTTTTATCTCAAAAAAGTGAATTAAAAAAAAAAAAAAATCGCACTTGTAAGACAGCTGTGCAAATACGGTGTGGCATAAGGTTTTGCAACGACCGCCATTTTATTCTCTAGGGTGTTAGAATAAAAATATATAATGTTTGGGGGTTCTAAGTAATTTTATAGCAAAAAAACCTGGTTTTAACTTTTAAACACTGAACTCCAAAAAGAGGCTTGGTCCTTAAGTGGGTGAGCCCTTTATGTAAAATCATTATTCCAAAGGAAAGCATGTAATACAGGGCTTACTGATGACAAAAGGATTTACAAAGCACTATGGGTTTCCTACTGAGCATGCAGGAGAGACTTGCTTTCAGACTCTCTCTCTCTGATTGAGACTTTGTATGAACATGGAGCCACACCAGCACTCCCTCCTTACAGGAGTTAGACTGATGGCAGCTGTATGGTTTCTCCGATATAACCAGGAAGTGAGGGGAGCAATACTGGAGTTGGCGGCGGTGACATGAAGCCAGCTAAGCATTTGGGCACTTTAGTAGTACTTTAAAGCTGAACTCCGGGATAAGCAAATATTGTTTGGATTCATTCATCATGTGAAGTCTTCTGGAATCTCGGTGAGCTTTGTATATTTCTTCCAGATCTGTGCAGTAATCCAGTGTGAGACTTCCTGTAATAAAGACAGCTCACTGCTGCTTTCTCTCCTTGTGCAAGGGGACTGGTCTTGTCTCCGCCCCTTCCTGTAGTTTTCTGCAGGCAGCCTGTAGTGGGTGGGGCCTACAGGGCCCCTCCCACAGCTCTGCATTCTGCTATCCTTGTTCAGGGTGACTGGTCTTGTCTCCACCCCTCCTGTAGTTTTCTGCAGGCAGTCTGTAGAGCAGTGGTGGTCAACTTTTTCAATATGGGGGGCTCTCAAAAGGCCTCAAAGGGTGGCACATAACACTCAGTGTCAGAGAAAGCAAAACACAATAGGACAGAGACTGCAGACATGAGATGGTCAGAGTCCATGGACATGGTACAGGAGATGGTCAGAGACTGTGGACTTAATATAGGGGATGATCAGAGACTGTGGACTTAATATAGGGGATGATCAGAGACTGTGGACATGACACAGGAGATGGTCAGAGACTGTGAACATAATACAGGAGATGGACTGAGACTGTGGACATACTACAGGAGATGGTCAGAGACTGTGTACACAATACAGGAGGTGGTCAGAGACTGTGGACATAATACAGGAGATGGTCAGAGACTGTGGACATAATACAGGAGATGGTCAGAGACTGTGGACATAATACAGGAGATGGTCACATACTACAGGAGATGGTCAGAGACTGTGGACATTCTACAGCAGATGGTCAGAGACTGTGATCAAGATACAGGAAATGGTCAGAGACTGAGAACAGGGCACAGGAGATGGACAGAGACTGTGGACACAATACAGGAGATGGTCAGAGACTGTGGACATACTACAGGAGATGGTCAGAGACTGTGGACATTCTACAGCAGATGGTCAGAGACTGTGATAAAGATACAGGAAATGGTCAGATACTGAGGACAGGGCACAGGAGATGGACAGAGACTGTGGACACAATACAGGAGATGGTCAGAGACTGTGGACACAATACAGGAGATGGTCAGAGACTGTGGACATACTACAGGAGATGTTCAGAGACTGTGGACACAATACAGGAGATGGTCAGAGACTGTGATCAAGATACAGGAAATAGTCAGAGACTGAGGACAGGGCACAGGAGATGGACAGAGACTGTGGACACAATACAGGAGATGGTAAAAGACTGCAGACAGAATACAGGAGATGGTCTGAGACTGTGGACATGCTATGGGAGTTGTTGGAGACTGGGGACATGCTTCAGGAGTCAGTCATAGACTGGGAAGCACAGGTTAGGTTCTGCAGGGGCCCCCAAAGGCCGCATAGAAAGTGCCAATGGGCCGCAGGTCGGGCACCAGTGTAGAGAATGGCACCTGCTGAGCCCCTCCCTCAGCTCTGCTCTCTGCAAAGGCTACGCAGCACAGCACAGTGATGATGCCACTGATATGTTAACAAAGTAATACCTGGGTTTGCGAAGGGATGCATTTATATCCTTGTGGCTGTTGAGAAATCTATTAAAATGGAATTCAGCTTCAAGCTTTTCCTTTCAGAGAGAAATAAAAAAACTCAGTCCTAATCCGCAGAGCGCACATCTAGTCCGGGATATAATGGAAGTTTATGTAGCGGGCCCCGGTATCTCTGATGCAGCGTGCGCTTTGACATGTCAGCGTTAAGCAATACGTCGAAAAAGTAGTTGCCGTTCTTTAAAAAAAAAAAAATAAATGAAATGGAAAATCAGAGTCGCTGCGCCGGGAGCCGGAGGAAAGTGTCACTGGCAATTTTTGTTTTTCTTGTCATTAGACGGCTAATTAGTCTTCCTCTCGCTCACCATTCCCACCGCTGCTGCACTCGTCTTCCCCAGGACTCAGACTGGGAGTTGTCATAGTAATTTTTCTCCATGCCAGGAAAATTAAATGGAAATATGGGATTTTCTTTTCTTTCCCTTTGCAGAGGTCCTGTGCAGCGGGGCTGTTATCTGTTTTAGCGAATAATTTTCTTTTCTTCTCGAAAACTAAAAATAAAAGCAGTCATGCGCTTTTTAAATGGAATCCTTCGTCATCGGATGAAGAGAGAACGCTTATGCAACATGCGTTATTCTTTACCGTTTGTCAGAGACGGTTAGGGCGGCGGCATAAAAAAAACTGCGGTGAGCAAATTTGACTTCTTCCCTGCCGGGTCGGTTCTGACATTTCTCTCCTACATGCAGAGATGTAACTAGAACCTTCAGGGCCCCGGTGCAAGAAATTATGAAGGGCCCCCCTGACCCCTGGCCAGGGCCCTCCTTCTTCCCCCTGATCCTGGGGCCCTTTACTCCCATCGCTGATCCCTTTATTATGGTCCCACCGAATAAACGAATAGCTGTGTACCGAGCCTCCCATTCTTTCAGAAATGGAAGTATAGTAAAAACTGTTTATTATGCTTCACTTATGAATGAACCAATTGGTACCAAACACTGACTCTGTCCATTCAGAAAAGGAAGGAGCCGGTCAATGACAAATTTACCGACCCGTTCCCATCTCTCCATCATGACTCATCTTCTACAGCAGCTGCAGGAGAGAGGAGGGGGGAAGACAGCAGCGTTGTCCGGGGGGGGGGGGTGGCGTCAAAAAAA
>BLSH010406495.1:1966265-1976607 GCA_018402905.1 Glandirana rugosa
AGGATAGGTCAAATGAACAGAAGACGACAAGGGTCCCCACAGGGACCCTGGGAACAGCAGAAGACAAGTAAACTGGATAGGAGGGGCGGCGGGGGCAGCATATAGAGGAACCAATCTCCTCCATCAGGAGGAAAATGGAGGAGATTGGTTCCTCTAAATGCCGCCCCCGCCATCCCTCCTATCCAGGTGTGCAAGTGAGGCACACAGGCCCCCTGGAGCACCTGGAGCAATTGCAACCCCTGCAACCCCTGTAGTTGTGCCCCTGCCTACATGTAAAAATCTGCCTTTTTTGCTAGAAAATTACTTAGAACCCCAAAACATTATATATACATATATATTTTAAGCAGAGGCCCCAAAGAATAAAATGGTGGGTGTTACAATTTTTTATGTAGTGCTACCCCCATAGGAGTTGCTGCAGTCAGGGGTCCCCACTGCTACACAGCATTTCCTTCTTTTATCCATACAAAGAAATCAGTCTCTGTCTTGTTTTTATTGTAGTTTATTATGGGATGATAACTTGGATAGGATTACGGGATGTCCAATTCAAGGACAACAGGTTCCTCTTCTTCCCTCCTTCTGCACAAACTTGGTTCCCTTTCTGTACAGCTTCTGCTGACTCACTTGTGAGGGAGCTACAGCCCATTACAGGCAGGAGCTCTCAGTCCCATCGGCGTGCACACAGGGTGTGCAGGGTGCGCCTTGGCACACCCTAATCACCCCATTGCGCTGCTGATTCCCCCTGCTTCCTGGCGCCCCCATGTCTCCTCCCTGCAGTGCTGCCAGCTTCCCTCCTCTCCTCTCCAGTCAGGTGCTGCTGGGGATGTTTCAAGATGGAGAGCGGGGGAAGGGGCCGGTAAATATTTAAAGGGGTTGTAAAGCCTCAAGGTTTTTCACCTTATAACATTCTATGCATTAAGGTGAAAAACATTCTTTGCTGCACTGGCCGCAGAGCCCCCCTTTATCTTACCTGAACCCGATTGTTCCAGCGATGAGCACAAGCCCAGTGACTCCAGCCGCTGTCTCTCTCCTCATTGGATAGATTGATAGCAGCAGGAGGCGTTGGCTCCCGCTGCTGTCAATCAAATCCAGTGACATGAGAGCCGGGGGCGGGGCCGAGTCCTGCTGTCTGTGGCAATGGATGCAGCAGCGGGACTCAGGAGTGCACCTGCATTTGAATCATTTTTTAATCATTTTCGAAAAGTTTTCCAATTCGAATTCGAAAAGGTTTCAAATTCCAATAGTTCTCGAATTCAAAAAGTCCTTGTATTTGAATAGTTTTCCAATATCAAAAAAAAGCAAAATAGAATAGAAAACAAAGGAATAGAACAGAAAAAAAAAACAATAGACTAGAAAAGAATATAACAGAAAACAAAAGCATAGAATACAACGGCTCTGTTCCTCTCCACCACATTCTATTCTTTCATTTTCTGTTATATTCCCCTCTATTGTATTCTATCTTTTTCCATTCTATTCCTCCACTTTCCACTCCACCCCCCATTCTCCTTAGAAACTGGAAAACGATTTGAATTCGAAAACAAATCGAAATTGATTCACAAACGAATTGAATGAATGAAACAAATCTAACGAAACTAACTTATGTAAATAACAAATCGAAACAAAACTATACAAAACTCATTTTTTCACTTTGCACATGTCTATAGCCCACCTTTGCAGCTATAACAGCTTCACCTCTTCTGGGAAGGCTGTCCACAAGGTTTAGGAGTGTCTATGGGAATGTTTGACCATTCTTCCAGAAGAGCATTTGTGAGGTCAGGCACTGATGTTGGATGAGAAGGCCTGGCTCACAGTCTCCTCTCTAATTCATCCCAAAGGTTTTCTATCGGATTGAGGTCAGGACTCTGTGCAGGCCAGTCAAGTTCCTCTACCCCAGACTCGCTCATCCATGTCTTTATGGACCTTGCTTTGTGCACTGGTGGGCAGTCATGTTGGAAGAGGAAGGGGCCATCCCAAAACTCTTTCCACAAAGTTGGGTGCATGAAATTGTCCAAAATGTCTTGCTATGCTGACGCCTTAAGAGTTCCCTTCACTGGAACTAAGGGGCCAAGCCCAACCCATGAAAAACAACCCCACACCATAATCCCCCCTCCACCAAATGATTTGGACCTCTGATTGGCAACCACAGTGATCAGTCGCTGTGAAGCCCGCCCCTGTGTTTTTCTCTCTGTCAATGGAGAGGAAAGATACAATGTATCTTTCTTTTTCCTTGCAGAGAGGAAAAAAGTGTGTGTAAAAAACAAATAAGTAAATAAATAAATAAAAAAATAAAAGAAAAAATAAAGAAAAAATGCCTAGATCAAGGTTTGCCCCAGGTTAGTGCCAGGGTTAGCGTTTGGGTCAAGTAAAGGTCAAAGGTCAGGGTCGGTATATTTTGGACAGGATTTATTTTAAATTATATAAAATTAGTATCAGTATCATATACGTGTTTTAGGTAGGGCTTTTAGGTAGGGCAAACCCCCCCCCCCCCAAAAATACGCGCTATTGTTTTTGGGCTGTTCTATGGGTACAAACAACAACTAACATACACATATGTGGTATCGCTGCAATCGCCAGGAGCAGGAGAATTTATTTTGGTTTGTTCTTTGGTGGTAGGTTATAGTAACTAGAAATATACAGGTACATTTAAAAAAAAAATTTTTTTTTACTATTTTGGCCAGTTTTCCTTTAACCACTTGCCGACCGCCCGCAGTGGATTGATGGCGGCAAAGTGGTTCGTTATCACGGAATGCCGTCACCTGACAGCGGCCGTGAGAACGAGTATTTTGAGCGCATTCCGCCGGAGGCATACTCGCACGTTGACTGTGTTCCATGGGGGGCAGGGAGTGGGTAGGGCAGACTCAATCTCCGCTAGCTATCCACGATCGCCCCCCCCCCCCCACAGAGAGAGACCGGGGGTCCATGTATGTAAACCCAGATCTCTGTTCTGACAGAGGGGGAAGGGCTGTGATCACAGGCTTCCTGTATATGGAAGCCATGATCACTCCCCTCCCCCTGCCAGCCCAGCCCCCATACAGTTTGGACACACTGAGGGAACACAGTTAGCCCTTAGAGCGCCCCCTCCAGATTAACCCCTTCACTGCCAATGGCATTTACACACTAATCATTGCATTTTCATACCACTGATCAATTTATAAATGCCAATGGTCCCAAAAAGGTGTCAAAATGGTCTGACATGTCCGCCGCAATATCGCAGTACCGCTAAAAATCACAGACAGCCACCATTACTAGTAAAATATAAAAAAAATAAATAAAAACTCCATAAATTAATTTTCATCATTCGTAAACGTGGCAACTTTTGCGCAAACCAATCAATTGATTTTTTTTACCAAAAATATGAGGAAGAATATAAATCGGTCCAAACCGATGAAAAAAAATGTTTTTTTATATATTTTTTTGGGATTTGTATTTTAGCAAAAAGTAAGAAATATTTTTTTTTTTGCAAAATTGTCGCTCTTTCTTTGTTTATAGCGGTGATCAGAAATGACGCAGAGGGGATCAAATACCACCAAAAGAAAGCCCTATTTGTGGGAAAAAAAGGACGCAAATTTTGTTTGGGTACAACGTCGCACGGCCGCGCTATTGTCAGTTAAAGCGACGCAGTGCTGAATCGCAAAAAGTGCTCTGGTCCTATAGGGGGAAATCCTTCAGGGGCTGAAGTGGTTAATAATAAAAGAAAAAGCAGGAGATATCCATAACCATTTACTACCAAATTTGTCCTGGAAAAAAAAAGCTATAATCCACCTGGATGTATAAAATAGTTGTGATGATGTACGGTTTAACTAACACATGTCAAAAAGTTGCCAAATTGTGCTTGGGCATTAAGATTTGTTTTATCCTTAAGCGTGAAGGGGTTAATTTACCATTCACGGGTGAGAGCCTCAAGCATGCACCTTCCAGAGGAAATTTCCCTTTAAGGGCAATTCATGGATCTTCCAGTAAGAGGTCTAATAGACACAGAACTTTGCCAAGTCTAAGTGCTCTCATTAATATAGAGATATTTAATTTTTTCCTCTCTAGTTCCTTTAAATTACAGGCTTCTTCATGGTGCTATTTCGGTCCCAAATGTTTAAAAAATGATATTCATGCAAGGACTCTCTGCCTGGTCTAAGAACGATTAAGTGATGTTCCTGCTGTGTCAATGAATGTAACAGAGAATGACATGCAAATCTTATGCAAATGCTGCTAAAAAAGAAAAAGTCTCCATTTGTCGGAGCTCTTGGGGCCTGGAAGAAAATCAGCAGGCAGAAAAAAATAGGCGGCTTTTAATTTGTGGAAAAAAAATCATGCGTTTCTTTTATCGTCCTGATGTCCAAAGAGGTGTCATGTCTTAGGAACCAGGACGGATTTCAAACCTGGATCTCCGTAACCAGAAACGATCGGATTTCTCTGAATATCTCATAGACTTCTGACAGGTCTGTAAATTAAATGTTGACTTTCATTAGGGAGCACGGTCCACCTTCTCAGGAGTTGAGGTTTTTAGGCAGGCTTTGCTGTAGTATCCCAGTTCTCCTCACTTACCTTTTGATGATCTGGGAACCCCCTGTTTGTAAGGCCAGAGATGAGTTCTGAAACAGGCCCACTGTAGGATATCTTCTGTCTCTAACATACAGAAAGCATGAAAAATAGCAATTTATGGGGCTCCACCCCCCACTCCCATGTGACAGTGATGGATGTCTGAACAACCAAGCACTAAATATCAGTGCTGTCACATTGAGCAGTGGTCACCAAACTGTGACCCATCGGCTAGCTGTGACCCTTTGCTTGTCTTTATCCGGCCCTTGGGGCACTATCCCTCCTACTGGTAAAAACAATGAGGCACCATTCCTTCCACTGACAACAACAATGGGTAATAATTCCACCCACTAATATAAACAATGGGGCACTATCCCTTCCACTGACGTCAACAATGGGGCACTATCCCTTCCACTGACGTCAACAATGGGGCACTATTCCGCCCACTAACACCAATGATGGGGCACGTTTCCTGCCACTTATACCAACAATGGGGCACTATTCCTCGCACTGACACCAATGATGGGGCACTTTTCCTGCCACTGACACCAATGATGGGACACTATTTCTCCCACTGATACGAATAAAAGGGCACAATTCCTCCCAATAATACCAATTATGGGGCACTATTCCTCTCACTGATACCAACAATGGAGTACTATTTCCCCTACTGATACAAATGATGGGACACTATTCCTTCTACTGATACCAACAATGGAGTACTATTTCCCCCGCTGATACCAATGATGGGACACTATTCCTCCTAATGATACCTATGATGGTATTCCACTCCTCCCACTGACACCAATGATGGGGCACTATTCCTGCCACTAATACCAACAATGGGGCACTATTCCTCCCACTAACACCAATGATGGGGCACTATTCCTGCCACCAATACCAACAAAGGGCACTATTCCTCCAACGGATACCAACAATGGGGCACTATTCCTCCCACTAACACCAATCATGGGGCACTTTTCCTGCCACTTATACCAATGATGGGGCACTATTCCTCCCACTGACACCAATGATGGGGCACTATTCTTCCCACTGACACCAAGATGGGACACTATTCCTCCCACTGACACCAATGATGGGATACTATTTCTCCCACTGATAAGAATAAAAGGGCACAATTCCTCCCGATAATACCAATTATGGGGCACTATTCCTCCCACTGACACCAATGATGGGGCACTATTCTTCCCACTGACACCAAGATGGGACACTATTCCTCCCACTGACACCAATGATGGGACACTATTTCTCCCACTGATAAGAATAAAAGGGCACAATTCCTCCCGATAATACCAATTATGGGGCACTATTCCTCTCACTGATACCAACAATGGAGTATTATTTCCTCACTGATACCAATGATGGGACACTATTCCTCCCACTGACAGTGGGACATTTTCTACTCCCATTGGCCACAGTCCAGCCCCTGAATAAGTCTGAATAACACTAAACTGGCCCTTTGTTTAGAAAGTTTGGAGACCCCTGACATAGAGCTGTTCTCCAAAAACCAAATGTTACATCCCCCCTCCCCCAGCAAGCCTCGCCTACCATTTTTAATTCTCAGTGACACCCAGGTGAGCAAAGTGCATGTAGCACTTCGTCCCATCTTTCATCATCAGCCCTACTCTTCCCTCTACCACTGTTCAATCATGTAGCTAACCAGGAGAATTCCAAAGAAGCCTTGATTGACAGTCACTAGGAATGCAGGGGATGAGGCATGTCAGCTAAATTCTTCCCATAAATAAAAAAACAGAAAAAAATGATGCACTCCACACAGCGATTAGAAGCATTATTATAAAATGATATGTAGTGAAATGGTGGGTGGCACTGCCAAACTATAGTCCCAATTCAGGATATCACTTGCACACCACGTTCAAGTGTACTGTGGTTTCCTTGTTTGAACACGGTGTGCTTGTGATATCTTGGATTGAGGTAAACCCTCCCCAACACATTAGAAATCTGGCCGTGCTCTTCCCACATGCCAGGTGCGCTCACTAAACGGAGCAGTGGCAGCTGACCTCTGCCTGAACTCCTCAATGGTAACTCCCAGAAATTGGGTGGGTAGAGATTATGGGACTTTAAGACCTCATACACATGGGCATATGTTTTAAAAATAAGCAAAACTTTGGGTCCGACGTCAGGGAAAAATCTGCGGTTTTTTTTCAGCATTTTGCATCAGCGTTAATGAGTGTTAGTGAGCGTCGGCGTCAATAGGCGTTTTTAAAAAAAAAAAAAATCCTCTGCTATTTTTCAACCTAAAAACGTCAGCTTCAAAAATGCCGGTTAATTCTGGTACGGTGTTAGTGGGCGTTAGAGAGCATTTTGCGGCATTGGCGTAAAAAAACACCAAAATGTTACAGCCTCGGAACGCGCTGGCCGTGGGTTCTAGTTTCAGCTCACTACCGCCGACGCCCTCTACAGCTAAAAAACTTTGGCGTTTTTATGGGGCCATTGACTAACACGGAGAGCTGCAAAAAATGCCAAAAAAGGTCGGCGTCAAAAAACATCCATGTTCATGAGGCCTTAAAGTGCATATTTCATAGATCATAAGAAGATCATTAAAAATGCAAACATTTTATTTATAATCATTAAAATGTTTTAGTGATTATAAATAAAATGTATACATTTTAATGGTCTTCTTTAATTTATGAAATATGCACCTTAAAAGTCCCATATTCTCTACTCATACAATTTAACTAAGGGATGTGGTGCTATTTGGCTGGTATACTGTCCAAAAGCTAACTTGTCTTACCCAGAAATTGGGCTTTCTTCAGGGAAGGAGCAGAGAAGCAGGAAAGCAATAGAGAAGGGATTTTCCTCTAAAAGATGTTTGCAGTACTTCTAAAATACAGGTACAGGACCAAATACTTATTTTCCACCATAATTTGCAAATAAATTCTTTGAAAATCAGACAATGTGATTTTCTGGATTTTTTTTCTCATTCTGTCTCTCGTATTTGAAGTGTCCCTATGATGAAAATGACGGGCCTCTCTCATCTTTTTAAGTGTGAGAACTTGCACAATTGGTGGCTGACTAAATACTTTTTTGCCCCACTGTATACATATATAAATTTATGGTTGATGCCCTCCCACCAAGATGGGTGTGAACCACAAAAAGACGCCACAAGATATACAACATAGACCTGAGGTGTGCCCTGGTCAGCTGGTCGGCATGCCAAGAAAAGGGGGCATACCCAAAGCAAGTAATGGTTGATTGTAGAGAGATGGGAAGAATGTTTCCTGTAAAAGGGATGGGAGGGAGCAGTGGCGGCTGGTGAAGTTTTAAAATGGTGGGTCGCCAGACCCCGCCCTTCCTTTTTGCCCAATCCCACTTCTTAGAAGCCACACCCCTTATAGGCTCCACCCACTCTGTACACAATGTACAGTATAACTCAGCTGTCAGTCCTAATTCTCAATAAAATATTGCTGGCTCATTAATCCATTAAATCCCAAAGGTAAAGAATTACATGAGCTGTGAGGTCTGCACAGGAACCCAGCACAGACTGGCATTATGTGGGGTTTCATATCCCATCAAGCTCCATCCTAATTTCTTATTTTATAATAGGAACGCTGGAAATCCTCCACTAACCCCTGACACAAGGTGAGGCATAGAAATGTCCCTGGTTTTTGGAACTGAGCAGCTTCCTTAACATAAATCTTCATTATCTGTCAAAAAAAAGTTCAAAATGTAATTATAAAATCAGGTGCTTTAAGATGGCATTCATTGGAAAGCAGTTATTGTAGAGGAATTGTCATGACTATACATTCCTCTTATTCTGATGTTTGATGCTGAGATACACAGAGGCTGAGCACAGGCAGCTTCAACCAACACAGCAACTCCACTCCTGGGGACTAATTGGTCCCTGCATTGGAAATGATGAATCATTACCAACAATGCACTGAATGCAGGGATGAAGAAGTCACCAGGAGTGGAGTTGCTGTTTTGGTTGAAGCTGCCTGTTAAACAGTAAAGTATGAAGAGGGTGTGCGGTGCTGCTGAGCTCTCTGGTTCCCCAATGTCAGCAGACTAATTGCAGATCAATTACTGCCTGTGTATCCCTGAGAACTCCCTGTGACTTACATGCAGGCTCAGAGTTCTTATCCTACTGCTGAGCTTTGGAAGGGACCTGTTCAGCCTTATGTGTTATCTATGGATGCAGACTAATCACTGCCTGTGTATTGCTGGGAGCTCCTTGTCATGTATGGACAGAGATCTTACCTTGCAGACATTGCTGTGCTTGGATACCTGGATTCCCCATGCCCTCTTCCTCTGCTCTGTACAGGATGGTGGGTGGGGGAAGGGTCCCTGGTGGAGAGGGGAAACACTGCTGGAGGTAGAGGCTAAGTGTCGGAGTGCGACTTGTGGAGGGGGGGACCTGGCTAGACAGCAGGCTAGAATGTGTAACTGCAAGCAGAAAAGATCTTGGCTCCCCCCCAGGCAGAGACCAAATGGACTAGGCAGTTTAAGGTCTGCAGATTCAGACGTCCTAAAAAGCTCCTATTCTCAGAATGAAATGTTGGAAAGCAGCTATTGAGGGTGGAGAATTCATTTTACTGTGTTCTAGATGGGGGTTTTTAATGAGATTTGGGACGTTTGCCCTGTTGCTAGGTAGATTACACTTCTCTTTCTTATCTAATCTGTCTATTCTAGCAATTAGCAACAGAAGCACAGCTAGAGAGAAATTCCAAATATTTTTTCTTCTTTGGAGTTTCTCTCTAGCTGTGCTGCTGTTGGTTAATAATTATAGTTAATTTTTATTTTTATTTCTTACTTATTTTTTGGTGGGGCTCCGCCCCTACAGCCCTTATGGACGAGCCTCCACTGGGAGGGAGGGTGAGGCACACTGGGACAATACAGAACCCATGAGAGTGGCTGCTGATATACCCCCCCCTCCTCCCAGGCGAGCCGGCATACTGGCCTTCTAATATATATACAGTGTGCACAGTATATGAAGTCAACACACTTTGTAGCATTTTGCTTTCCATGGCAGCATACATCTTCTGCATTAATATAGAACATAATTGCCCTGACAATATTGTGCTCTAATTTTTCAGCTGTAAAATTAAGCACAGAAATCAAGTCATTAAGTTTGGTAAATAAACCCCCGTAGTTCGAGTCTGGTCTCCGCGCCCTCCTCCAACTCCTCCAGAACCAGCTGTAAACTCCGATATGCAGAGAGTCAGCGACTACAAAAAAAAGAAAAAAGAAAAAGTTATTTTCACTAATGAGAAATAAATTAACTTCCATTATTTCAGCTTTGGGAACTGTCAGATAGAATATTTTTATATCAAACTTATTTGTGTCGATTAACAAACACTCTGCTTGATATGAGATTGCAATTAGAAGACCACAAATACATTAACCCCCATCTTCCCTATTCCTTGTGGAATATTTTTTTTTAATGTAAAAAATCCAGCTTTGTTTTTCAAGCTGAAACTCCAAAGCTTCACTTCTTTTTTAACACCTAACCCTAAAATAATCTTCACTTCGAAACCTCAAAGTCGAACTTTTTGTTTCGACCTAAAAAATGTAATTTTTTTTTATAAGGTGTTCCTTATCCCTTCTACCCCCAATTACATAAACACCAGAAGATTAACGTTAGAGTATAGTTCGTCTCACAAACAATTAGCTGTGTTTATTCAAACTATATTTTTATAAGATAGACTGTCAAGGGTTTCGACTTTATTACCTTCAATTAAATAAAGAGTAATCACTTTTATTGAAAAAGAAAAAAGAAAAAAAACATCAGCGACTGAGAGACGTATAGCCTCAAATGTCGACCAAGACCTCC
>BLSH010406495.1:1991239-2022457 GCA_018402905.1 Glandirana rugosa
GACCGATGTCAGACACAGGACCTATTTTAGGGACACAGGACCGATGTTATGGACACAAAGGACACAGGGATTTTATCCAGGACACAGACTGTAGCCAGAACACAGGTATTGTAGCCAGGACACAGGGATATTAGCCAGGGCACAGAGACTGTAGCCAGAACACATAAGGGATGAGTAAGGTAGATTCACATTAAACAGAGCTGTGCTGCTTCTAAGAGCCGTTCTGTGCTGTGTAACTGTGACTAATCACATTGGAATGCAGAGAATGCAGAGAGAGAGCTGCAGCTCTTCACGGAGATCAGGAGGTAGGCGGGACTGAACAGCTAACATCAGCTTGTCCCGCCCACCTCCCGACATCAAGCTGAGAATCTGACACCTCTCTCAGCATTCTCTACATTCCAATGTGTTTAATCACAGTTACACAGCACAGAACGGCTCTTAGAAGCAGCACGGCTCTGTTTAATGTGAATCTACTGATCACCCACAGACATTGACTCGAGTATAAGCCGAGGGGGGTCTTTTTCAGCAAAAAAAAAGTGCTGAAAAACTCGGCTTATACTCGAGTATATACGGTATGTATGTAACCATATCTTTATGAAGCTGGTTTATAAAAGGTGTTCTAATTCATCCCTAAGGTGTTCAGTAGGGTTGAGGTCAGGGCTGTGTAGGACACTCCAGTTTCTCCATGCCAAACTGGTTTAAACCATGTCTTTATGGAGATGGTTTTCAATTGGTGTTCCAATTCATCCTAAAGGTGTTCATTAGGGTTGAGCTTGAGGCCCTGTTCCAAACAATCCAGTTCCTTCATGGCAAGCTGGTCAAACCACATATTTATGGAGCTGGTTAACAATTGGTGTTCCAATTCATCCCAAAGGTGTTCAGTAGGGTTGAGGTCTGGGCTCTGTGCAGGCCATTTGGGCCCCCCCACACCAAACTGGTAAAACCATCTCTCTATGGAGCCCCCCAACTGCTACCTCCTTTAGCTCCAGAGACATCACCTGAGGGGTGTACACATACTGTGGCTGTGATGCTTCACGGCTGCCATGGGATTTATACCCTCTGATGCTTTCAGCTGGTGTTGCACCCACTTTAAGCGCATGTGGCAAGCACCCTGCAACTGCAGTCTATGCAAACGGTTGCAACTCGCAAGTGCAGGCTCCAAGGGGTTTAATTAGGCAGTGATGAAGCACTACAACGCCTCCTTTCCACTTGTCAAATGCTTTTTGAAGAGTGATCTGAATGCTAGTGTAAATGGGCCGTTAAAGCTGAACTTTGCGCCCAAAAACTTAAATTTTAATATATTCCTGCATTGCCACAAAGGATATAAATTGACTTTGTGTGCACCAGATGCCTTTTCAGACCCAGATACTACCCTGCAAAAGTAGCAGTGATATAATCACCGTGCTGTACAAAGAGCAAAATTGTGGGAGGGGCCCAGCAGTCTCCACCCACTACAGTCTGCCTGCAGAAAACAGCAGGATGGGGCGGAGACCAGACAACTCACCCTGCACAAGGAAAGAGCAGAGCTGTGGGAGGGACCCAGTAGACTCCTCCCAATACAGGCTGCCTGCAGGAAACTATAGGAGTGGGTGGAGACCAGACCAGTTATCCTGCACAAGGAGAGAGAGCAGAGCTGTGGGAGGGACCCAGCAGGCTCCACCCACTACAGTCTTCCTGCAGAAAACTATAGGAGGGGGTGGAGATGAGGCCAGTCACCCTGTACAAGGAGAGAGTGCAGCGCTGTGGGAGGGACCCAGCAGGCTCCACCCACTACAGGCTTCCTGCAGAAAACTATAGGAGGGGGTGGAGATGAGGCCAGTCACCCTGTACAAGGAGAGAGTGCAGCGCTGTGGGAAGGACCCAGCAGGCTCCACCCACCGCATTTGCCTGCAGAAAACTATAAAGGGGGTGGAGACAAGACCGGTCACCCTGCACAAGGAGAGAGAGCAGCAGTGACCGGTCTTTATTACAGGAAGTCTCACACTGGACTTTTTGTATAGAGCACAAAGTACGCCAAGATTCAAGTACAAATACATGACTCATGTATTTAGACAGTATTTGCCTCTCCCAGAGTTCAGCTTTAATATACTATACTTCATCGACAACATAGTACTGATGCATTATGCCAATAAACATGAGGCTATAAGACCATGTGATGTATAGGGCTATACGGCAGATGGAAAGCTTCGCCCGATCGAGATTACAATAATTCCACAATGTGCGGATGGAAAAATACGGCTAATTGACTTTGTTTCCAGGGACCGAACCATTCCTGTACCCATCCCTCCCTCCTTTGATAACATCGGGTCGGCTTTCAGGTCCGCGGGACATTTGTAGATAAATCTCGGGATACGGTGGTGTATGCATGGCTTTTTGTCGATGTAAAAATAAACAGCTCGGTCATCTGCGCCCAAATACATAATGACAAATCAATCCTTGCGCGCCATTCTTGTGCCTCCCTGACATCACCGCATCATAAATCCCCAGGATTATTAAGAAAAAAGGTCCTTTAAATGAAGCTCATTTCCATCTTTATGGCTCGGACAAAGGGGAAATCTGTCGGGTTCGGTATAAAAACTTGAGCAGGTTCATACGTTTTTGCTACGAGCGATATAATTTAAAAGGGGATAAAAGAGACGTGTTTTACTACCAGGTGTCCAGATAGGTTTAACGATTATGTTCATTATTTTCAGGAGACCTCCAGGGTCTGAGCTTCAGATGATATAAACTTTACAAATAGCGGATATAAAGAGTCCACTTAAGGACAGGACTAGGGTGGGGTTATATTAGAGCTTTTTCCTGACTTATATTTAAAGGGTCAGCTCACCCAAAAAGTGATATTTTGGCTACAGGGGGTGATGGATGGGCTGACAAAGCCCCCGATTTTCTTATATGTTACTCCAAGAGCAGGACCTCAGTGCCATAATTGCAGGCTTTGTCTACCTGGGCATCTTAGGTGTTCACCTTTGTGTGTTCTAAGCTCCTCCTGTTACCTTCTTCATAGTATAAAGCAGGGATATACAATTAGTGGGCACAGCAGGTGTACAAACTTGGGAGCTCAGTGCATGGATGGTGGGACCACCCCCTTATAACGGGCACAGTGCAGTTATGGTGGAAACCCCTTACAATGGGCGCAGTAGGTGTTCAGACCTGGGAACTCAATTCAAGGCTGGTGGAAACCCCTCACAATGGGAGCAGCAGGTGTACAGACCTGGGAACTCAATTCAAGGCTGGTGGGAACCCCTCTTAATGGACACAGTAGGTGTACAGACCTAGGAACTCAGCACAGGGATGGTGAGAACCCCTCATAATGGGCACAGCGGGTGTACAGACCCGGGAACTCAGCACAGAGATGGTGTGAACCCCTCATAATGGGCACAGTACATATGCAGACCCAATAACAGGGATGGTGGGAACCTGTCAAAATGGGCTCAGAAGGTGTACAGAATTGGGGACTCAGCACAGAGATGGTGGAAACCCCTCATAATGGGTACGGCAGGTTGCAAACCCAAGAACTCAACACAGGGATGGTGGAAACCCCTAATAATAAGCACGGCAGGCGTACAGACCTGGGAACTCAGCGCAGGAATGGTGGGAGCCCCTCATAATGGGCACAGCAGGTGTACAGACCCAGGAACTCAGCACAGGGATGGTGGGAACCCCTCATAATGGGCACAGCAGGTGTACAGACCCAGAAACTCAGCACAGGGATGGTGGAAACCCCTAATTTTTATTGATATTAATTTGTACATAATACAAATATAGTATTGTTGGATCTACGTTGATTATTCTGATATACAGGGGGTGATTTACTAAAACTGGAGCGTGCAAAAGTAGTTGCAGCTGTGCATTGTAACCAATCAGCTTCTAATTTCAGCTTGTTCAATTAAGCTTTGACAAAAAAAACTGGAAGAGCTACACCAGATTTTGAACTCTCCAGTTTTAATAAATCAACCCCATAAAGTTCTAGTCCAGTTGTATTTGCTGGGTGTCAGGAATCTTAATTGGATCTTTCCACCCAAACTTTCAAAAACGTAAAAAAAGGATTCATTCTCCTGAAGAAGCAAAGCTGTGAAACGCGTCATGACTACGGTGATGTTGATGTACTAAAACTGGAAAATGCAAGACCTTTTGCAGCTCTGCACAGAAACCAATCAGCTTCCAGGTTTCTTTTTTATATCAAAGCTTAACTGAACATTTTGAAGTTAGAAGCTGATTGGCTACCATGCAGCACTGTACCTGATTTTGCACTCTCCAGTTTTAGTAAATCAATTCCAGTATATATTAAAATACATGTGATATTTTTAAATATTTATATATAAATAAAAATGTATATATATTAGCTCATATTGTCCATAATTATTTGTTTCTCAAAAGTCCCATATAAACTCTCTAATACTTTAAAAACTTGTAAAAACTTACAGCGCTTCAGTCACCATAGCAACAGGGGAAAAGATGAGACTTAAACAGAAGCAAATTTTCTGTTTTATCTAAAAGTAGGCGTAAAGCTGCACACAAAATAAAGAACAAAATAAATTAATATGTACAGAGAAATAGGGTGTTTCCCACGCAAAGTTACCCACGCAAAGTTACACACATAGGGGTTATTCAGCATTCTTCTGCCAAAGCAAATACAATTTCAGCTTCCTGGCTTTATTTTGTAGCACTGCTGCTCTGGTCTCAGATTTCAGGCCTTTGTCTGTATCCTTCAGACAAAACTCCTGTGCACACACCCTGACCTTAGATGGGGCCCTTCTCTGTCTTCCTGGGTGCGACCCTCCTCTGTCTCCCTAGGTAGAGCATTTCTCTGTCTTCCCTGGTGGAGCCTTCTGCTGTCTTCTCTTTCACAAGGTAGAGCCTTCTTCTGTCACCCCAGATAGAGCCCTTCTTTATCTCCCCAGGTAGAACCCTCCTTTGTCTCCCCAGGTAGAGCCCTCCTCTGTCTCTTCAAGTAAAGTCCTCCTCTGTCTCCCCAGGTAGACCCCTCATCTGTCTCCCGAGTGAAACCCCTTTGTCTCCCCAGGTAGAGCCCTCCTCTGTCTCTTCAGGTAAAGTTCTCCTCTGTCTCCCCAGGTAGACCCCTCGTCTGTCTCCCGAGTGAAACCCCTTTGTCTCCCCAGGTAGAGCCTTCCTCTGTCTCCCTAGGTAGACCTCTCATCTTTCCCCCACGTGGAGCCCTCCTCTTTCTCCCCAAGTAGACCCCTCATTTCTCACCCTGGGTAAAGCCCTGCTTTGTCTCCCCAGGTAGAGCCCTCCTCTGTCTCTTCAGGTAAAGCCCTCCTCTGTCTCCTAAGGTGGAACCTTCCTCTGTCACCCTAGGTGGATCCCTTCTCTGTCTCCCCAGGTAGACCCCTCATCAGTGTCTCCGGGTGAAGCCCTCTTTTTTCTCCCAGGTGGAGCCCTGCTCTGTATCCTAAAGTTGGATCCCTCTTCTCTCTTCCTTGGTGGAGCCCTCCTTTGTCTCCTGGGTGGAGCCCACCTCTGACTTCCTAGGTGGTGCCTGCCTCTGTCTCCTTGGGTGGAGCTCTCCTCTGTAACCCTGAGTGGAGCTCTTCGCTCTCTCCCCAAGTAGACCCCTCATCTATCTCCTTGGGTGAAGTCCTCGTTTGTCTCTCACCGGGTGGAGCCCTCCTCTGTCTTCCTGAGTGAAGCCCGGAGCTACAGTCAGCTCCCATAACAAAACCCTTGGCGATGGCATCCAACAAAACGTAGACCCAGGGTTGGAGGCTTCATCCCACCCAAAACTCTACAAAAGCCTCCATGCTCCAGCACCCTGACAAGGACTTGTCAAACCCTGAGAAAGCTGCAAAGCCAGTTTTCTCCCTATGAGACAACCATCTTGAAGTCCCTCCTCCCATGTTAGTGAGAACCCTTGGTGACAGCAGTGCTTCTCTACATCATAACATTCATACATTCTAAATTGCACTCCAAATACCAATCTACATCATAGATAGCATGCCACTGTCCTGTTACAGGCATTATTTATGAGAGGGTGAGTGATTGCATTTAGAGGCCATTTGCCCAGGACTGGCCCAAGACATTGTGCTGCTTGGGTCGAAGAATAAAAAGCTGCTCCCCCCACAAAAAAAATCCATTATTAAATTTAAAATTAAATTCACCAGGAAGTCAGATTTACATGCAGCAGCACCTTGTCTATTTGCAAAATGATATGACATACTATTATGTTCAATTCCAAAGGGCAGGCTAGGGTAGTATATAGACAGGCTAGGGTAGTATATGAATAGGCTAAGGCAGTATAGGGCAGGCTGGGGTAGTATATAGACAGGCTAGGGTAGGATATAGACAGGCTAGGGTAGTATATGGACAGGCTAGGGTATATATAGACAGGCTAGGGTAGTATATGGACAGGCTAGGGTAGTATATGGACAGGCTAGGGTAGTATATAGACAGGCTGGGGTAGTATATAGACAGGCTAGGGTAGTATATGGACAGGCTAGGGTAATATATGGACAGGCTAGGGTAGTATATAGACAGGCTAGGGTAGTATATGGACAGGCTAGGGTAGTATATGGACAGGCTAGGGTAGTATATAGACAGGCTAGGGTAGTATATAGACAGGCTAGGGTAGTATATGGACAGGCTAGGGTAATATATGGACAGGCTAAGGCAGTATAGGGCAGGCTGGGGTAGTTTATAGACAGGCTAGGTTAGTATAGGGGCGGGCTGGGGTAATATATAGATACGCTAGGGTAGTATATAGAAAGGCTAGGGTAGTATAGGGACAGGCTAGGGTAGTACATAGACAGGCTAGGGTGGCATATAGACAGGCTAGGGTAGTATATGGACAGGCTAGGGTAGTATAGGGGCAGGCTGGGGTAATATATAGACAGGCTAGGGTAGTATATAGACAGGCTGGGGTAATATATAGACAGGATAGGGTAGAATATAGACAGGCTAGGGTAGTATATGGACAGGCTAAGGCAATATAGGGACAGGCTAGGGTAGTATATGGACAGGCTAAGGCAATATAGGGACAGGCTAGGGTAGTATATGGACAGGCTAGGGTAGTATAGGGACAGGCTGGGGTAATATATAGACAGGCTAGGGTAGTTTATAGACAAGCTATGGTGGTATAGGGGCAGGGTAGGGTAGTATAGGGGCGGGCTAGGGTATTATAGGGGCAGGCTGGGGTAATATATAGACAGGCCAGGATAGTATATAGACAGGCTAGGGTAGTATAGGGGCAGGCTAGGGTAGTATATAGACAGGCTAGGGTAGTATATAGACAGGCTAGGGTAGTATAGGGGCAGGCTAGGGTAGTATAGGGGCAGGCGGAGAGGCCCAGGGGGGCAGTTATCATTATGACACACAAAACTGCTGGGAAAAAAAATCTTAGTCATAGATTTGCTGGGTAAATAGAAGAGAAGGAGAGGCGGCCGTGCTTCAACTTGCTTCAACTTGCTGCCCCTCTCAAAGTGCTGCACGGGTCCAACTGACCCACTGGGACCCATGGTAGGGCCGGCCCTGCATTTGCCCCTTTTCATTCATCAGTTTGTTGCTCCTCCGATTCCTTTTTTGTGCTATTTATATATTTTCAAATTGCTCAAAATCAAAAATCAACAGGACTCACAAATTTTAATTTATTAACCATGACCTAATGAATCCCACACCGGGGAATAAACAACACTAATCATCTTCTGCAAACCCATTGTGCTACTTGTTACACATTATTTAATATTCACATTAAATGCTCTAATAGCTGCACATTGGTCTGCTTTCGCTGCTACCCAAAGATTGACCAGCATTCACACCCACTGTGCTGCTAGCTGCACAATGGCTATTATTCACAACTGTTGCTCTACTAGCTGCACATTATCCTGTATTCACAGATGCTAGCTGCACATGATTTGACAGGCCTTACACTTACTTCTCTATTAGGTACACATTGGTCTGCATTCACAGCCATTGCTTTACTAGCTTCACATTGACCAGCAATCACAGCCCTGGGTACACACTGGCCAGCAGGATACCAAAGGCCCCCTAAGGGCACTCGCTCAAGGCCCCCAATCTCCCCAACCAACCACTGCCCCACAGGAGCTGGATGACCCACTCCCCTCTACCTAACCCATTCTAACCCTAACCTAAACACCAAAGAAATTAAGCTAAACCCCAACAGCGGGAGATGTCTGGGGCCAATCCCAGTTCCTCTATTAAAACAAAAGCAAGTAGAATAATGGAGGTAAAATTATGGGTAAAGATCTAGGCATAAACAACAGTGCCTGCTAATCTAACTAGCACATTAGGATATTATCCTAAAGGGGGGGCAGCATATCTTAGTCACCCCTACCGGGGGCAGTATCATTCCTATCTACCGAGAGGTGGCACCTCTTCATTTAGGCACACTTTTTGGTTGGACTCCCTAGAGCAGTGGTTCTCAACTCCTGTACTCGGGACCCACTAACAGGCCAGGTTTGCAGGATAACTGAAATACATCACAGGTGATCTCATTTGATGCTCAGTGATTGCAGTATTCTAGCCTGCATCTCCCCAAGGTAATACTTAACATCTGGCCTGTTGGTGGGTCCCGAGGACAGGAGTTGAGAACCACTGCCCTAGACCATACTTATGTTGTGTATTGGGTACACACTGGCCAGCATTCACAGCCATTGTTTTACTATTTTCACATTGGCCAGCTTATGCAGCCATTACTTTACTAGCTTCAGACTAGCCAGGACTCACAGCCATTGCTTTGTTAGCTTCACATTGACCAATATTCATAGCCTTGGGATCACACTGGCCCACATTCACAGCCCTTGACGCCTTACTAGCTTCACATTGACCAACATTCACAGCCTTGGGATCACACTGGCCCGCATTCACAGCCCTTGACGCCTTACTAGCTTCACATTGACCAACATTCACAGCCTTGGGATCACACTGGCCCGCATTCACAGCCCTTGACGCCTTACTAGCTTCACGTTGACCAACTCTCACAGCCATTGCTTTACTCCAAATTAGCCAATATTCACAGTCATAGCTTCACATTGGCCAGCATTCCCATCCAGTGCACTACTAGCTGTATATTGGTCAGCATCCCCACCCATTGCACTACTAGCTGTATATTGGCCAGCATTCCCACCCATTGCACTACTAGCTGTATATTGGCCTGCATTCCCATCCATTGCACTACTAGCTGTATATTGGCCAACATCCACATCCATTGCACTACTAGCTGTATATTGGTCAGCATTCCCATCCATTGCACTACTAACTGTATATTGGCCAGCATTCCCACCTATTGCACTACTAGCTGTATATTGGCCTGCATTCCCGTCCATTGCACTACTAGCTGTATATTGGCCAGCATTCCCACCTATTGCACTACTAGCTGTATATTGGCCTGCATTCCCATCCATTGCACTACTAGCTGTATATTGGCCAGCATTCCCACCTATTGCATTACTAGCTGTATATTGGCCTGCATTCCCATCCATTGCACTACTAGCTGTATATTGGCCAGCATTCCCATCCATTGTACTACTAGCTGTATATTGGCCAGCATTCCCACCCATTGCACTGTTAGCTGTATATTGGCCAGCATTCCCACCTATTGCACTACTAGCTGTATATTGGCCAGCATTCCCATCCATTGTACTACTAGCTGTATATTGGCCAGCATTCCAATCCATTGCACTGTTAGCTGTATATTGGCCAGCATTCCCACCCATTGCACTGTTAGCTGTATATTGGCCAGCATTCCCACCTATTGCACTACTAGCTGTTTATTGGCCAGCATTCCCATCCATTGCACTACTATCTGTATATTAGCCAGCATTCCCACCCATTGCACTGTTAGCTGTATATTAGCCAGCATTCCCATCCATTGCACTGTTAGCTGTATATTGGCCAGCATTCCCACCCATTGCACTACTAGCTGTATATTGGCCAGCATTCCCACCCATTGCACTACTAGCTGTATATTGGCCAGCATCCCCACCCATAGCACTGCTACCTGTATATTGGCCTGCATTCCAACCCATTGCACTACTAGCTGTATATTGGCCAGCATTTCCATCCATTGCACTACTAGCTGCATATTGGCCAGCATTCCCATCCATTGTACTACTAGCTGTATATTGGCCAGCATTCGCACCCATTGCACTACTAGCTGTATATTGGCCAGCATTCCCATCCATTGCACTACTAGCTGTATATTGGCCAGCATTCCCATCCATTGCACTACTAGCTGTATATTGGCCAGCATTCCCATCCATTGCACTACTAGCTGTATATTGGCCAGCATTCCCATCCATTGCACTACTAGCTGTTTATTGGCCAGCATTCCCATCCATTGCACTACTATCTGTATATTGGCCAGCATTCCCACCCATTGCACTGTTAGCTGTATATTGGCCAGCATTCCCATCCATTGCACTGTTAGCTGTATATTGGCCAGCATTCCCACCCATTGCACTACTAGCTGTTTATTGGCCAGCATTCCCATCCATTGTACTACTAGCTGTATATTGGCCAGCATTCCCACCCATTGCACTGTTAGCTGTATATTGGCCAGCATTCCCATGCATTGCACTGTTAGCTGTATATTGGCCAGCATTCCCACCCATAGCACTACTAGCTGTATATTGGCCAGCATTTCCATCCATTGCACTACTAGCTGTACATTGACCAGCATTGACATGCTCTGCAGTGGATCAATAACAGAAAACAGAATTCATGAATTTATGAATTCTGGAGGCTCAAACATTCTTCTTGCCTCATTCTTTACAGATTGGCCCCTCAGATTTTGCAGCTTTCTATTTTGATTTTGAAGTTGGAGAAAAGTGAGAAAAGAGGAAGGATCGTAATGCTACGTAACGCTACAAAGAAAAATCCAAGTAAAACATCTTTTCGGTGGAACTTCCCCAAAGGCTGTGGCTTTTATCAACAACTCTACAAATATTTTATGTATCACAGCAAAAGCAGATAGAGGGGAAAAAAAATGAAACTTTAAAACAACATAACATTTTGTTTTCCTTTGTTTTGAAGCCATAAATTTTGTCTTATGATCCGCCTGGCGCTATGAAGTCTCTCGCGGTTTATAAGGATTGCAAATGTTGTGCCGTAATTTATGGTATATTTTGCAGAGGCGGCGATATATTTGCTTGATTTGTTAGGCGATGCATTGCTCTTCTCTTTCACTGGCAGACTTCAAGTGATTTATTGGAAGCCTCTTGGCGTCACGTCAGAGCCACGGCTCACACAAGTCTGCTTCTGGACCAAAGAAGGGTCAGGCAAAGTGTTGGGGTGCCATGTCCCCGGAGACCCCCAGAATATCATATTGTCTACTATTGCCCTTATTTGACAATGTCAGTAGATCAAAATATCAGATTTGTCGTGATTAAGCTCCTTTAAAGGCCAACTAATGGCTTTCAACGTTTTTTTTCTAAGTTTACAAGATAATAAACTGATGTATAATTTTTTTACCCCTTGCTGCCCCGTCTCTTTAAGAGAATCTAAATGCTGGAAGGCGGAGGGAGGCATTCTGATCATATGACCGATGTGATTGGTGGTCACATGATCAGAAGCTCCCAATTACAAGTATGCATTGGGGGCTGCCTGTGACATCTTAGTTACTGTGCTGGGACCATGCAACAAACATGCTTTCAGCACAAAAAAGTTTATCCCCATGGATGCATACACCAATCAGCCATAACATTATGACAACCCACCTAATATTGAGTAGGTCCCCCGTTGCCACCAAAACAGCCCTGACCCGTTGAGGCATGGACTCCACTAGACCTCTGAAAGTATTATGTGATACCCGGCACCAAGCCGTCAGTAGCAGATCCTTTAAGTCCTGTGAGTTGCAAGGTGGGGCCTCCATGGATCTGACTTGTTTCTCCAGAGCATCCCACAGATGCTCGATTGGATTGAGATCTGGAGAAATTGGAGGCCAAAGCACATTAACATTTAAAAAAGATAGAAAGTTGTATTTTTTTTTTTTTCAATGTAACCACTTGTCAACCACCATAGGTGTACGCAGCCTATTGCATTAAGGTGTGCACCCCAAAGCACAACACACACATGTGTGTATATATATATACTCAAGTATAAGCCAAGTTTTTCAGCACATTTTTTGTGCTGAAAAAGGCCCCCCTCTGCTTATAGTCGAGTTAGTGTCCCGCAGCCTCTGTGGGTGGTCTGAAAAGATGAGTAGATTTACATTGCACAGAGCGCGTTGCTTCTAAACCACTCTGTGCATGAAACTGTGACCTAATTACATTGGAATGCAGAGAATGCAGAAAGAGCTGTGAGATTTTCAACTTGATGTCGGGAGGTGGGCGGGACATGCGGGTGTTAGCTGTTCAGTCCTGCCCACCTCCGATCTCAGTGAAGATCTGACAGCTCTCTCTCTCTGCATTCTCTGCATTCTCTGCATTCTCTGCATTCCAATGTAATTAGGTCACAGTTTCATGCACAGAGCGACTCTTAGCTCTGTGCATTGTGAATCTACCATACTAATCTCTTCTGCCAGTGCCAGCCAGTACTATCCAGTGCCAATCAGTGTCATCTGCCAGTACCATCCAGGGCAGGTGGTGGGCAGGTGGTAATGTCTACAATACCTGTGTTCTGGCTACAATCCCTGTGTAATGGCTACAATCTCTGTGTAATGGCTGAGTCCCTGTGTTCTGGCTACAATACCTGTGTTCTGGCTACAATCCCTGTGTAATGGCTGAGTCCCTGTGTTCTGGCTACAATACCTGTGTTCTGGCTACAATCCCTGTGTAATGGCTGTGTCCCTGTGTTCTGGCTACAATACCTGTGTTCTGGCTACAATCCCTGTGTAATGGCTGAGTCCCTGTGTTCTGGCTACAATACCTGTGTAATGGCTGAGTCCCTGTGTTCTGGCTACAATACCTGTGTTCCGGCTACAATCCCTGTGTAATGGCTGAGTCCCTGTGTTCTGGCTACAATACCTGTGTAATGGCTGAGTCCCTGTGTTCTGGCTACAATACCTGTGTTCTGGCTACAATCCCTGTGTAATGGCTGTGTCCCTGTGTTCTGGCTGCAATACCTGTGTTCTGGCTACAATCCCTGTGTAATGGCTGAGTCCCTGTGTTCTGGCTACAATACCTGTGTTCTGGCTACAATCCCTGTGTTCTGGCTACAATCCCTGTGTAATGGCTGTGTCCCTGTGTTCTGGCTACAATACCTGTGTTCTGGCTACAATCCCTGTGTAATGGCTACAATACCTGTATTCTGGCTACAATCCCTGTGTAATGGCTGAGTCCCTGTGTAATGGCTCCCTGTCCTGTGCCCTGGCTGCTGCATTTCCCACGCTAGGCTTATACTCGAGTCAATAACTTTTCCCAGTTTTTTGTGGTAAATTTAGGTGCCTTGGCTTATATTCGGGCCAGCTAATACTCAAGTATATACGGCATATATATATATATATATATATATATATATATTTGAGTATATATATTTATATCTTAGATTGTAAGCTCTAACGAGCAGGGCCCTCTGGTTCCTCCTGTATTAAAGTGTATTGTATTTGTACTGTCTACCCTCAAGTTGTAAAGCGTTGCATAAACTGTTGGTGCTATATACATCTTGTATAATAATAATAATAATATATAGATATAGATACAGTATATTTATAAGCAGAGCAACAGACAGTGTCAGTAGAGCAGTGGACAATGTCAGTAGGGCAAAGATTAGTGTCAGTAGTTAATTATTTTTTAAATTATTTTTTACAATTTTTTTTTGCAATCATTTTTTATTATTTTCTTTACAAGTTTTTAGGAGCCCCATTAGGGAGCCTTGGTGAAATATCAGGGGTCTAAATAGAACCCTGACATCTCACTATTGAAACAGAGAAAGGGACTGAGGACAGAGATTCCCCAGTTCTTTTCTCTGCAGCCAGGCAGCAGGGGAAATATGCGCAGCACAGGGTGTTAGGGTGTGCCGCACGCCTATGCCAACTGCGCTATACCCAAATGACAGTTCTGGGAGGTCGTCTATTCACATCCTTCCAGAACCCCGTCCCCCTGCTTCCCCTCGGGGCACACATTGGGCACACTCTGTAATGACTGTACCCTTCAGACGCAGCTTATCACAGATTGAGGTAAAGTGCCAATCACAGCAGCCGTTTACTATGTGATCAGCTGTGATTGGATCACAGCTCACCATGTGTAAACAAATGTTGGTTATTGGCATTTTCTTTCCTCAGCGCTGTCATTGTCTGAAGAAAGGAAAACCGTTAACCAGCGATCCTGTGACAGGGGGAATTTACACTGATAATCAGGGCACTGATCATCAGTGCAGCCCCATCAGTGCCAAACAGTGCTGATCAGTGCAGAATATCAGTGGTGCCACCTATCAGTGCCCATCAGTGCAACTTATCAGTGCCCATTAGTGCCCGCCTCATCAGTGTAGCTTATCAGTGCATCCTATCAGTGCCCATCAGTGCCACCTCATCAGTGCAGCTTATCAGTGCCTATCAGTGCAGCCTCATCTGTGCTCATCAGTGAAGAAGAAAAATTACTTATTTGCAAAATGTTATAACATAAACAAAGACAACTTTTTTTTCCAACATTTTTGCTCTTTTTTCATTTGTTTAGCAAAAAATAAAAGTGGTGATTAAATACCACCAAAAAAAGCTCTACCTGTCTCAAAAAAATGCTATAAATGTCATATGGGTACAGCGTTGCATGACCGCGCAATTTTCATTCAAAGTGTGACAGCGCTGAAAGCTGAAAATTGGTCTGGGCAGGAAGGGGGTGAAAATGCCCAGCAGGCAAGTGGTTAAAGCAGATCTAGCATTAGATACTGTATGCATCTCCTAAAATTCTCATTAATTCAGATCAATCAGCTGTAGAAGGACAGAGTCATCTTTGTTCAGGCATCATCCAGAGTCCTCATCTACTACTTTGACTGGGATGTCGGCTCTGAGATCACACAGCAATGTAAATCCTGGTGCCTGTTATTGCCTGTTTTCACAAATGTCTGACACAGATCAGTCCCCTTATCCTCTCACCTTGTGATTTGCTACAAAGTTACAATGTTGAAGGCTGATCACTGGGGCAGAAGAGACCGAGGAAATGCTTCTTCCTGCCTGAAACAGAATGATGACATCAACCCAGCCTGGGCAAAGTCATTGAATTTAGCTTAAAGTGGTATTAAAGGTTCGGGTTATACTTACCTGCTCTGTGTAATAATTTTGCACAGAGCAGCCCCGATCCTCCTATTGTTGGGTCCCCCACCGGTGCTCCTGGCTCCTTCCCCTTGACCAGTGGCCCCAATTGCATGCCGCTTGCTATGGGGATACTGGTGCCTGCTTGTTCCCGAGCTCCGCTCTATGCGGCCATAAGACACTTGGAGCCGTGGTTCAGCCCCATCCCACACCCTCTCCTCATTGGCTCACTGGTTGTGTTTGACAGCAGTGGGAGCCAATGAGGTGAGTATTAGGGGGTGCTGCGGGGAAGCAGCACACGGAAGGTTTTTTTTTACCTTCATGCATTCTATGAAACCTTCAGCCTTTACAACCACTTTAAAATAAATAAATGCAGATTTTTTTTGCAGGTTAAAAAAATGCATTTATTTATTTAATTTTTTCTTAGGAGCCTACAGGAGGTACGGGCAGACATCTGCAGGAAGAGTAATAAACTATGAGGGTGCACATCAGTGCCGCAGTGGAAGATGGAACTTGTAGTTCACTCACGCTGTCATGGAAAGGGGGAAGGTGGCTGCTGCATTAGTAACATGCCACTTATAACACACTGAATACGGGTGTAAATCAGTGGCGTCCCGTCCATAGAGGGCACACAGGTGCCGTCCTCCCTATCCATGTGTCCGGCCCCCTGATCTACATAGTCGCCAGACTATGCAATCCAATGGGGGTAGTGTGAATTTTTGAAGCACCTGATTAGAGCCAGAGGCTCTAATGGGTTTCAAAAAAGGGTGGGCACTATGCTCTGATCCCACCCAGTTGTGTGACGATAGCAAATTAATTTTCGCTATTTTCACACTTCAGTTTCCCCCCGTCAATCAGGAGGCAGGTCATAAGATCTGTTACCTGATTGGCCAAAGCATTAGGCGATCCTATTGGATGCCACACGGACTCGGGATGAGCGGACACCGGAGCCGCTACCCAGGGGTGATGTCAGTATCATGCCACGAGGGGGGGGGGGTGGCTGGTGAGTGTTACGCCGCAGGCTGTGTGCAGGAGGGGGAGTTGTTATCATTGTCATGCCACAGTCTGCCCTGCTGTCAGTGCCACCCCCCCCCAAAAGAACAACCCACCAACCGCCACTGGTGTAACATGTTACTAAAGGTGAACCTATCCTTTAACCAGTTGCCGACCGCGTAGTGACTATACGCGGCGACAGCGTAGCTCTGTCCGGCGAATCGCCGCTTATAGTCATCACTCGTGTGCATGACAGCTAGGGGGCGAGTGCGCATCACCCGCAGAGCGCACTCCCTGAGCGGGGCCATGGGCCGCAGCGGACTCGATGTCTGCCGGTGACCTGCCATGGCCTATGACAGAGCCAGAACAGGGATGTAAACACGGCGGTTCCCCTTTCTGACAGGCAGCATGTGAGAGATCTACTGTCACCGGGATCAGTTAGATCTCTTATGCCCCTGGCAGCCCAGCCCCCTCACAGTTAGAACACGCCTAGGGAACACAGTTAACCCCTAGATCTCCCCCTGCAAGTTAACCCCTTCCCTGCCAATGACATTTACACAGTAATTAGTGGATATTTAAATTTCTGATCGCTGTATAAATGTCATTGGTCCCAAAAAAGTGTCAAAAATGTCTGACATGTCCGCCGCAATATCACAGTCCCGATAAAAATCGCAGATCGCCGCCATTACAAGTAAAAAAAAAAATAGTAAAAACGGCAGAAATTAATTCTCATGGTTTGTAAATGTGGCAACTTCAATAAACGCCGATTGCAAATTTTTTTTTACCAAAAATATGAGGAAGAATATAAATCGGTCAAAACCGATGTATTAATTTGTTTTTTTATATATTTTTTTTGGATTTGTATTTTAGCAAAAAGTAAGAAATATTGGTTTTTTTTTGCAAAATTTTGCACTTTTTTGTTTATAGCGGCGATCAGAAATGACGCAGAGGGGATCAAATACGACCAAAAGAAAGCTCTATTTGTGGGAAAAAAAGGGCGTCAATTTTGTTTGGGTACAACGTCGCACGACCGCGCAATTGTCAGTTAAAGCGATGCAGTGCCGAATTGCAAAAAGTGCTCTGGTCCTAAGGTGATCCTTCCGGGGCTGAAGTGGTTAAGGGCAACTTTTTATTAGCGGAGGGATTTTGTAAAGCAAAAAAGCCAGGAATTTAATTTCAGTAACTTTTAAAGTTACTACAAAGTCTACTTTAAACAAAAAAGAAAGTTATATTGGGATTGTGTCAGTCTGTATTCTGCTTGTTTCAGATATGAAAAGTCTTACAAAGCTACTTTTATCCTTTAGCAGTCTCAGCTATCCATCTGTCGTCTATACATGATTCATCTGTTAGACAGCATTTTGTTTTATTATGATCCATGTGACTGAAAATGGATTTTATAAAGCTACGCACAGCTTACCTGCTCCCGAAATTTCTCTCTGCAGTGTAGGTGCCAACGCCCAGAGCCACAGAACGAAAAAACAAAAGAAACAGAAAGTCCAGCAATCAAATTCTGCATCAGATAAAATGACATTTTAATTAGAGCTGAGCATAAAATCAAAGGCCACTGCAATAATTATTATAATAATAATAATAATAATGCATTTTGGATACCATGTCCTTTTTCAGTTCTGATTCATACAAACCAGGGTTCCTGTTATATTTTATACATCTAATTAACAATTGTTACTTATAAGACCTCATACACACGGGTGTTTTTTGACGCCGGCGTTTTCTGGTGTTTTTTGCAGCTCTCCATGTTAGTCAATGGCCCCATAAAAACGTTGGCGTTTTTGAGCTGTAGATGGTGTCGGCGTTAGTGAGCTGAAAGTAGAACCCACGGCCATCGCGTTCTGAGGCTGTAATGTTTTGGCGTTTTTTGACACCGACACCGCAAAACGCCAACTAATATTGTACCGGCGTCAACCGGCGTTTTTTGACGCCAACGTTTTTAGGTTGAAAAATAGCAGAGGGATGATTTTTAAAAAAAAAAATGCCTATTGACGCCGACGCTCACTAATGCCGATTTTTTTTTTCCTTGACGTCGGGCCCGACGTTTTATTTATTTTTAAAGATACGCCCGTGTGTATGAGGCCTAAAAACCCAACACAGAATTTCAGATCCACATAACTGCTTGAACCACATAATAAATGCCATTGTAACAAAAGCCAATTAGATATTGATAATATCTTGACTGCACATAAGCAAGCACTATAATTTGCTATATAACATTAGCTAAAATCGATTCAATATATAGTGTGAAAATTGCACTACCTCAGCTGCTAGAGAGAACTAAAATGGAACATCTCGTTACTTCAAGCTAGGAGCAAAACATATTATTATTAGATTGTAAGCTCCTTGAGGGTAGGGACTGATGTGAATGTACAATGTATATGTAAAGCGCTGCGTAAATTGACGGCGCTATATAAGTACCTAAAATAAATAAATAAATAAATAAATTATACATTTATATGGTGCCTACAGTTTGCGCAGCACTTTACAATATAAAGGGAGACAGTACAGTCAGGGCCGGGACAAGGGGTGGGCAGAAGGGACAGCTGCCCTGGGCGCAGCATGTATTGTAGGGATGGGGGCGCTGCAAGTTCCTTCTACTATAAGGTTGATAGGAGTAGTGACAGAGGCATCATTACTTCTGTCAGCCGAGCGCTGGAAATGACAAGGGGAGGAGGAGAGACCCGGGAGGAGGAGCGGGCTGTGCTCTCTGACCCCTTCCTCCTCATAAGCTCACACATAATGAAGGGTGGCGCAATTTGGCATCTTTGCCCTGGGCACTGTATGATCATTTCTCGGCACTGAGTACAGTTAAAACACAATTCAAGACAAGAGGGTGGGAGGGTTTTGCTCATGAGAGCTTACAATCTAATGGGAAGGGCAAGTTATACAAAAGGTAATATCTGTGGGGGGGTGAGTCCGGGAAAGTAAAATTTGGTTGTTAGGTAGAGGTGAGATAGGCTTCCCTAAAGGGGGAGTTTTGATGGATAGGAGTAGGAGACAGCTGAACAGATTGAGGTAGGGGGCTCCAGAGGATTAGAGAGGCTCTGGAAAAGTCTTGGAGGGGAGCATGGGAAGAGGTAACTAAATAATTTGATATCCCATCTTAGGTTTAATGAAAGAGTACTGTAAGGTCAAAAATGTGAGGACACCTGACCATCACATCTACCTATAGTGGCAAAAGTATGTAGACAATTGGGCACACCTCCAAATGATCACGGTCGGGTGTCTCCAGTGAAGGGTACTATTGATACTGCAGAATATAAAGACATTTTAGACAATTGTGCTCTTCCAACCATGCGTAACAGTTTGGTGAAAGACAATTAACAGGTGGATGACCGCACACTGCTATTGCTATGAGTCACAAGTTTATTGAAAAAATAAAAAAAGCACAAACAGCATAACACCCGGGCCTGGGGTGGTGTATAGTGTTTTGAATTTGGTGAAGGATCTTTTCTGTTCCAGCATGACTGTGCCCCTGTGTACAAAGCCAGCTCCATAAAGACATGGTGTGACCAATTTGATGTGGAGGACCTTGAGTGACCTGACCTCAACCCTACTAAACACCTTTGGGATGAATTGGATCATCAACTGCGACCCAGGCCTTCTCATCCAACATCAGTACCTGTCCACATAAATGTTCTTTTGCTGCATGGGCATTAATTCCCCCAAATACATCGAAAAGTTTGTGGAAAGTCTTCCCAGAAAAGTGGGCTACTCCAAGTTAATGCCCATGGTTTTAAAGTAGGTAAAAACCTAATTTGTCTATATATTGTACCTATTTACCTTTATTCATAGACTGTGTCAAAGAGGCGTAATGATGATGATGACGGTGACAATGATGTTGATAATGATGATGGTGTTGATGGTAATGATGATGGTGTTGATGATAATGATGAAGATTATGTGATAAAGATGATGTTGAGGATGATGAAGTGATGAAGATGATGTGATGATGTTGACTATTATGATGATGATGATGATAATGAGAATGGTGATAATGATGTTGTTGATGAGAATGATGATGAAGGTGGTGCGGTGATGATGGTGATGTTGTTGATGATGTTATTGATGATTTTAATGTTGATGATGACAATGATGATGGTGATGTAGTTTATGTTGATTATGGTGATGGTGATGATGTAATGATGTTATTGTTGATGAGGATGATGATGTTGTTGATGATGATATGATGATGTTATTGATGATGATGATGTTTTTGATGATGTTATTGATGATTTTGTTGATGACAATGATGGTGCTGTTGATGATGATGTAGTTGATGTTGATTATGGTGATGATGTTGATGATGATGGTGATGATAATGATGGCAGGGTTGGCTGTGATGTTGATGGGAGTGTTGGTGGTGATGATGATGTTGATGATGGGGATAATGATGATGATGATAGTCTTAATAATGATGGTGGTGTTGATAATGATGATGATGGCGGTGATGTTTATTAGGATGATCATGATAATGTTGGTGTTGATGATGTTGGTGGTGTTGACAATGATGATGGTGATGTAGTTTATGTTGATTATGGTGATGGTGATGATGTAATGATGTTATTGTTGATGAGGATGATGATGTTGTTGATGATGATATGATGATGTTATTGATGATGATGATGTTTTTGATGATGTTATTGATGATTTTGTTGATGACAATGATGGTGCTGTTGATGATGATGTAGTTGATGTTGATTATGGTGATGATGTTGATGATGATGGTGATGATAATGATGGCAGGGTTGGCTGTGATGTTGATGGGAGTGTTGGTGGTGATGATGATGTTGATGATGGGGATAATGATGATGATGATAGTCTTAATAATGATGGTGGTGTTGATAATGATGATGATGGCGGTGATGTTTATTAGGATGATCATGATAATGTTGGTGTTGATGATGTTGGTGGTGTTGACAATGATGATGGTGATGTAGTTTATGTTGATTATGGTGATGGTGATGATGTAATGATGTTATTGTTGATGAGGATGATGATGTTGTTGATGATGATATGATGATGTTATTGATGATGTTGTTGATGATGTTGTTGATGGCAATGATGGTGATGTTGATGATGATGTAGTTGATGTTGATTATGGTGATGATGTTGATGATGATGGTGACGATAATGATGACAGTGTTGGCTATGATATTGATGAGAGTGTTGGTGGTGATGATGATGTTGATGATGTTGATGATGGGGATAATGATGATGATGATAGTCTTAATAATGATGATGGTGGTGTTGATGATGATGGTGGTGGTGATGATAATGATGATGGTGGTGTGGATGTTGGTGGTGGTGGTGATGATGAGGATGGTGGTGCTGGTGGTGACGATAATAATTCTGGTGGTGTTGTTGATAATGATGGTGGTGTTGTTGATAATGATGGTAGTGTTGATGAGGATGATAGCGTTAAATCGATGAAGATGATGATGGCGGTGGTGCTTATAACAACGATGAAGATGTTGGTGTTGATAATGATGATGATGGCGGTGGTGTTTATTAGGATGATCATGATAATGTTGGTGTTGATGATGATGTTGGTGGTGTTGATAATGATGATGGTGATCTTAATATTGATGATGATGATCGTGGTGTTGATGATAATGAAGATGATGTGTAAAATGCAATGGAAGCATCTATTAGATTTTACCCGCTGTAGCAGGGCGGTACCCTGACAGGATCCAGGTCTGGTGGAAAGCCAATTCATGAATTAGCCAGCTGTGTTCTGGGCTTTAAGTAATGAGCAGACCAAGGCTCAGGGCTCCCAGGTGGAAACGAATCCACCCTGCAGACAGGATGTCTGGGCATGGGAGTAAAGAAGGGCTTCACCTAGGAGAGAGGTGGGAGCCAATGTAGCATGAGGCTACTAGCTGTCAGCACCGAGTTGCTGAGCGTCTGGTTTGTGGGAGACAGACCAAGGCCTAAAGCGGAAGGCCTAAGTAGGAGAGATGCACTTACTAGCCAGGAGGGCTGAATATCATTCATAAGCCAGGCGGGCTGAATATCGTTTATAAGCCAGGAGAGCTGAATATTGTTTATTTCGGTAGCAGGGCTGAAACGCTGCATACCCCTTGCGAGGGAAGCTACTATATTTACTTTTGAACTTTTCAGTTCCTTTTAATAAAAGTGGGCTACCAGGCCCTTAAAAAACACAGTCTGGAGTGGCACGTTTCTGGAAGTTGCATGCACCACTTGAGTTGAATCACCCTGCATACTTACACTTTGTAATGGACTACAGACATGAAATTACAGAGCTGTTCACAATAAAGTGTCTTGTAATTTGCAACCTCAGTGCATGCCGTGACTGTGCAGAAAGATTTTTGTCTCGCCACTTCAGCCTACTGGTCTCGCATATCGATAAGCAGCAATCGCCAAATTTATGGCAAAAAAAAAAAATCCCAATTAAAGATAAATGAGCTCCTTTCTCCAGAAAAGCTTTCATTTACATGTTATTTGTTGGAAATTTGATAAATATTCTCGCTGATAGCAGTGAAAGCTTTTATTCTCCACAGTTTGGGGAGAAGCCAAGAAATTACTTACATGATTACCTTTTTCGAGCGGCTCTTACAGTACAGTAGAAGCATTAAGAGATTATCCTCGACAGGTGATAGGACTTCGACAGCTAGGTATAACTTATCAGCCGCTGGGCAGAAATGTCACATTAATGTCATATTTCATTTTCACTGAGCCGCTCTGTTGCCTGGTGGTGGATCTAAGACCAACCTGTCACTTTACCAGATGTTGCGTTTGGCTAGCTAGACTTTGTGAAATAATAGTGTCAATGAAAGTGAGAAAAGAGCCAGACTGTAAAACAATGTAACATTTTTCGACATGTCTTGCAGAAAGTAACAAGTTTGACCCTCTGCCAACTTTGATTGGTCAGGACATTCAATGAGTGCCTTCACCAGTGGCACCGACTGTAGGGTGGAGGAGCCCTATATATTGTAGAAGGGGTTAAAGCAGACTTTTAGGGCTCATTCACTTTGACCATATTTCATAGGGAATTTGTCAGGTGGTGAGGAGGCAATATATCATCTCCTCACCACCTGATTTAACCCTATAATTGGTGCACAACCATGTGGCATTTGCAATGTTGTTCCCTTGTGGCCATTAATTGTGTTCGGCCAAGGCAATGCCCGTGCTGTTCAGGTTGTGCCGCAGCCAAGAAGCACGGCATTGAGGCTGTGAGATGTGTACAGATGTGAGTGGCTGAAGGTTAGTGTTCAGGTGGGCGGTAGAGGGGAAGCAAAAACCATGGCTCAACCACCTGGTTTTACTGCCCTCGAACTGTGTAAATTAAGCCTTAACGCCCCACTCTGGGATCCGTGTCACTCTGGGATCAATTGTCTGTGTGTCGTAAGCACTTCCTATTGGATAGCCGCTGGTGGGATCATTTCAGGAGAGAGAAAAGAACCTACATCATCACAAGGGTGCGGAAGGGGATCAAGGTCCTTCAAACTAGGACCAGTGGTAGTAAGGGACCTGGATGGGGGACTTAGTTTAGTATTGCTGGCTTCACCAGGTAAGGGGGGGGGGTGATACAGTTGCAGCATATTGTGACATGTCAGGAATGTATTAATGATGACTTTTAAGGACATATTTTAAAGCAGGGGATGAGACTTTAACCAAACATTTTCAGATGGTGCAAGGAGAGGCACACAACAGGATCCTCTCCTGCCCACATCCAATGCCTATGCTGCCCGGGCCCCCAGAATCCCATGGTGCACTGGCACACGGGGTGATTAGGGTGTACCCAGGCACATCCGGCACACCCCATGTGCACGCCTATGAGAGCATGAATCTATGAAGCCAGACCACAAACACGGATAAAAACCCAAAGGGTGTTCTAACTCCTCACAACTCTATCCAAAGCTAACGTGAATAGGCTTTGGATTTGGATTCACTTTAAAGTTTAAAGCCTCAGGTGAAACACAGAGATGAGACAAATCCTCCTAAATAAGTTGTACCTATTTATCTGTACCTTCTCCTGCTACAGCCATTCAAAGTCCAGAATTCAAACAGCATTTCTGAGCTTCAGAAGGCAGGGGGCATGGATCTGACATCACAAACTGCACAGCATAGAGCAGGAAGCTGAGTGTAATCTGAAACATGAGTGGAGGGAATGGACACCCCTCCCTCTATTTATTCTTATGGGGAAACAGGCACAGCTGAGGCTGCTGTGTGCTGGATGGGGGTGGGGCTGTCTCATGGGATTGCTTGGTGTTGGCATAGACCAGTGGTCTCCAAACTGTGGCCCAGGGGCCAGATGCAGCCCTTTGTTTGCCTTTCTCTGGCCCTTGGGGCACTATTCCTCCCACTGATATGAGACATGGTTCTGCCAACTGACATCAACAATAGGGAACCATTTCTTCCACTGATACCAAGGATGGTGCACTATTCCTCCCAATGATACCAACGATGGGGTACTATTCTTCCCAATGATACCAACGATGGGGCACTATTCCTTCCAATGATGCCAACGATGGGGCATATGCCTCCCAATGATACTAACGATGGGGCACTATTCCTCCCAATGATGCCAACAATGGGGCACTATGCCTCCCAATGATACCAACAATGGGGCACTATTCTTCCAAATGATACCAATGATGGAGCACTATTCCTCCCAATGATGCCAACAATGGGGCACTATTCTTCCCAATCATATTAACAATTGGGCACTATTCCTCCCAATGATACCAACAATGGGGCACTATTCTTTCCAATGATGCCAACAATGGGGCACTATGCCTCCCAATGATACCAACAATGGGGCACTATTCTTTCCAATGATGCCAACGATGGGGCACTATGCCTCCCAATGATACCAACGATGGGGCACTATTCCTTCCAATGATGCCAACGATGGGGCACTATTCCTCCCAATGATACCAACAATTGGGCACTATTCTTCCCAATGATACCAACGATGGAGCACCATTCCTCCCAATGATGCCAATGATGGGGCACTATTCCTTCCAACGATGCCAAAGATGGGGTACTATGCCTCCCAATGATACCAACAATGGGGGGCTGTTCCTTCCAATGATACCAATGATGGGGTACTATTCCTCCTAATGATACCAACATTGGGGCACTATTCCTCCCAATGATGCCAACGATGGGGCACTATACTTCACATTGATACCAATGATGGAGCACTGTTCCTCCCAATGATACCAATGATGGGGCACTATTCCTCCTAATGATACCAACGTTGGGGCACTATTCCTGCCAATGATGTCAATGATGGGGCACTATTCTTCCCAATGATACCAGTGACGGAGCACTGTTCCTCCCAATGATACCAATGATGGGGCACTATTCCTCCTAATGATACCAACGTTGGGGCACTATTCCTCCCAATGATTCCAATGATGGGGCACTATTCTTCCTAATGATACCAATGATGGAGCACTGTTCCTCCCAATGATACCAATAATGGCGCACTATTCCTCCTAATGATACCAACGTTGGGACACTATTTCTCCCAATGATACCAATGATGGGCCACTATTCCTCCTAATGATACCAACGTTGGGGCACTATTCCTCCCAATGATTCCAATGATGGGGCACTATTCTTCCTAATGATACCAATGATGGAGCACTGTTCCTCCCAATGATACCAATAATGGCGCACTATTCCTCCTAATGATACCAACGTTGGGACACTATTTCTCCCAATGATACCAATGATGGGCCACTATTCCTCCTAATGATACCAACGTTGGGGCACTATTCCTCCCAATGATTCCAATGATGGGGCACTATTCTTCCTAATGATACCAATGATGGAGCACTGTTCCTCCCAATGATACCAATAATGGCGCACTATTTCTCCTAATGATACCAACGTTGGGACACTATTTCTCCCAATGAAACCAATGATGGGGCACCATTCCTTCCCTCAATGCCAAATGTGGTGATATTTACTCCCACTGATGCCATGAAAATTTCCATTCCCACTGGCCACAGTCCGGCCCCCCTGACGTCTGAAGGACATTAAAATGGCCCCTTGTTTAGAAAGTTTGGAGATCCATGGCATAGACAATCTGAAGTGACTCATGCAGATAGCAAAGGAATGATAGAGCAAACAGAAATCATGCTAGGTGCTTTGGATTGAGGCTGGTACAGAAGGATATGCTTTGTTCATTTTTCATATCAGGGGTTTAGTCTTGCAGTCCAGTGAAAACCAAAGTAAACACAGAGCAGCCAATCAGAATCCATAATTTACTGATCAGACTCCTGTGCACGAAGTTCTGGCTGCTATGATTTACTTGCACTTTGGCTTTGCCCTCTGCACTGCCATATTATAGAAGCCTTTTACTTAGGAATTTAATAATATCTTGCAGACTTGAGTCAGGAGACTCAGGATTGGAGGGATCGATATTTAATAATGGCTCTGCAAGATATTATTAAACACTGAAGCAGTGTTGGAGTACGCTCAGTATGAGCTTGGTATGTGCTGGGTGCTAAGTGGCGGACTAACCCTTTAAAGACCATCCAGTGTAGAAAATGGGTTTTCTGTGTTTTATTTGTGCATGCAAGCCAAATTCCTTCCTGAAGTGTGCACATGCAATGTATGCTGGATGTTATTATTGGTCACAAAAAACACCTGAAAACATTAACCACCAGTATAGAGGGAAGAAAAGTGGGATTCAAGAGGTTGTAAACCCTACATATACCCAGTGAACTGATTAGCCTCAGGTGATACACAGAGATGAAGCAAATCTTCCTACATAAGTTGTACATGTGTATCTGCAACCCTCTCTCCCTCTACATCCGTTTAAAGTTCAGAATTTACATAGCATTTCTGAGCTTCAGACGGCAGGGGGCAGGGATCTGATGTTGCATAGAGCAGACAGCTGAGTGTAATCTGTGATCTGAGTGAAGGGAATATATACACACCCTTTTACACAGTCTTACAGAGAAGCATGCACAGCTGAGGCTGTCAATAACCTGCTGTGTTTTGGGAGATTGTCTGGTGTCAGCATAGACTGTCAGAAGTGACTCTTGCAGATAGCAGAGGAATGAGAGAGACAGAAATCAGACGAGGTGCTTTGGATGGAGACAAGTACACTATAGAAGGATATGGTTTGTTCATTTTTTATCTCAGACTTTATGACATAGTTGACCGTTCAGCCATTCTGCCTTAAGATGGGCCCTCCCCTTTGGCAGAAACCATGTGACTGTTCTGGCAATAATCACGTGATTGGAATTTCCTTTCAAATAGGAAAGCATTGGAGTCAGCGGGGAAAGGGAAATTTCAGAGGTTATACTGGTTTTAAAGGATGCAATAAGCTTTTAATGGCTCCTGGAGTTTAGGGAAGCTCTTTTAAAGGCCCAACTCTGGACTTCACGCTCCTTCAACTAGTGGATCCCCTTAATGCCTCAACAGTTATATGCTATTTTTGTATTTTTTTAATTTGTTACAGTCACATGGCACACAGGATCCTCTTCCTCTTTGGTATTTTTCCAGCGGTGGGATGTCCTAGATTAGGGGTAGGCAACCAGTAGCCCTCCAGCTGTTGTGGAACTACATTTCCCATGAGGCATTGCAAGGCTGGCAGTTACAATTACTCCCAGAGGCATGATGGGACTTGTAGTTCTCAACAGCTGAGGGACCCCAGGTTGCCTACCCCTGTCCTAGATGTTGCAGAGATGGGTACCTACTTACATGATGATATTAGCGTTGTTCTTTGCATAATACACTAATAGTACAGGATGCTGTGGTGGAATGATGGCTTGCACTCTCAGTCTGTCCTCACTCTTTTGGGTTGAGCGACACTGAGCATCATTCAACCAACAGAAAGAGGACATCTTGTGGCAGACATCAGGTACTGCAGGGCTCAGCTCCTGTTTGGAGGTTAGCATTGAAACTTCAGAAGAAAAAATGTAATAATAAGTATTTTATTTGCTTAATTTGTTCTCTGTAAGACCATTGGTCGCTCTGCCCTCCCCTTCTCCAAGGCCACTGGACTTGTTAAGACTCTTTGTAAGACCAGTGGTTCCTCTGTTCTCCCCCTCCCCGTGGCCACCAATCTTGCTAAGACTTTTTCATAGACCAATTGCGGACAGTCCTTCCCCAGGGCCACCAGTCTTATTATGACTCTTGCTTCTCTGCCCTCCCCATCCCTTGACCACCGGTCTTGTTAAGACTTTTTGTAAGACCAGTGGGTCCTATGTTCTCTCCTTCCCAGGGGCCACCAGTCTTGCTAAGACTTTTTCAAAGACCAATTGTCGGACAATCTGCTCTCTCCTTCCCCAGGGCATCCAGTCTTGTTATAACTCTTTGCTTCTCTGCTCTCCCAAAGCTCTTGACCACCTGTCTTGTTAAGACTCTTTGTAAGACCAGTGGCCACTCTGCTCTCTCCTACCTCAGGGATGCCAGTCTTGTTAGGACTCTTTATAAGACTGGTGGCCACTTGGCTGTCTCTCCTTATGTGGAACCACCAGACTTGTTAAGATTCTTTGTAGGACCAGTGTCTGCTCTGCTCTATCCTTCCGTGGGCCCACCAGTCTTGCCAAGACTCTTAGTAAGACCAGATGCAGCTCTGCTCTTCCCTTCCCCAGGGTCATTGACGTGTTAAGACTTTTTGTAAGGCTAGTGGCCACTCTGCTCTCTCCTTCCCCAGGGCCACCAGTCTTGTTACGGCTCTTTGTAAGACCAGTGGTTCCTCTGTTCTCCCCCTCCCCGGGGCCACCAATCTTGCTAAGACTTTTTCATAGACCAATTGCGGACAGTCCTTCCCCAGGGCCACCAGTCTTATTATGACTCTTGCTTCTCTGCCCTCCCCATCCCTTGACCACCGGTCTTGTTAAGACTTTTTGTAAGACCAGTGGTTCCTAAGTTCTCTCATTCCCGGGGGCCTCCAGTCTTGCTGAGACTTTTTCAAAGACCAATTGTCGGACAATCTGCTCTCTCCTTCCCCAGGGCATCCAGTCTTCTTATAACACTTTGCTTCTCTGCTCTCCCAAAGCTCTTGACCACCTGTCTTGTTAAGACTCTTTGTAAGACCAGTGGCCACTCTGCTCTCTCCTACCTCAGGGATGCCAGTCTTGTTAGGACTCTTTATAAGACTGGTGGCCACTCGGCTGTCTCTCCTTATGTGGGACCACCAGACTTGTTAAGATTCTTTGTAGGACCAGTGTCTGCTCTGCTCTATCCTTCCGTGGGCCCACCAGTCTTGCCAAGACTCTTAGTAAGACCAGATGCAGCTCTGCTCTTCCCTTCCCCAGGGTCACTGACGTGTTAAGACTTTTTGTAAGGCTAGTGGCCACTCTGCTCTCTCCTTCCCCAGGGCCACCAGTCTTGTTACGGCTCTTTGTAAGACCAGTGGTTCCTCTGTTCTCCCCCTCCCCGGGGCCACCAATCTTGCTAAGACTTTTTCATAGACCAATTGCGGACAGTCCTTCCCCAGGGCCACCAGTCTTATTATGACTCTTGCTTCTCTGCCCTCCCCATCCCATGACCATCGGTCTTGTTAAGACTTTTTGTAAGATCAGTGGTTCCTAAGTTCTCTCATTCCTGGGTGCAGGCTGTACTCTCTCTCTCCCTCCGTCTCATAAGCTCACACATAATGAATGGGGGGGGGGCACAATTTGGCATCTTTGCCCTGGGCACTAGCTGATCTTGTCCCGGCACTGTATGTAGGAAAGGGGTAGGCAACCTGCGGCCCTCCAGCTGTTGCAGAACTACAAGTCCCATCATGCCTCTGGGAGTAATTGTAACTGCCAGCCTTGCAATGCCTCATGGGAAATGTAGTTCCACAACAGCTGGAGGGCCACAGGTTGCCTACCCTTGATGTAGGAGGATTTGTTTCATCTCTGTGTACCACCTAAGGCCAGTCACCCCATAGGGCAGGGATATGCAATTAGCGGACCTCCAGCTGTTGTAGAACTACAAGTCCCACGAGGCATAGCAAGACTCTGAGGGCCACAAGCATGACACCCAGAGGCAGAGGCATGATGGGACTTGTAGTTTTGCAACAGCTGGAGGTCCGCTAATTGCATATCCCTGCCATAGGGTATATGTAAGCCTTTATGACCACTTTAAGGTAGATTGTATGTGTTACTGCTAATAACGTTTAGAAATTCTGTAAAATAAAAATGCATCTATATGTACAAGAACATTTTGAAATTGACACAAAGCCTATTTTTCTGGCATCCAAGTGAAAAGGAAATATTGCTACCTTGTCATGTTATCAGTTAGTTTGTACAATGCTGATAGGAGGCCGGCGCAGTCTGTAGAGATAAATATATATATACAATGCGTCTGGTCATAGTTTTTGGTAAAGCTTATCTTGCAGAAACCTTGTTTCTTTATGATACAAGAAACTGGTTTTGTTTGCTGTTAAAAACGGAGACGTCTATCCGCTTACAGCACATGTGAATCGTTTAAAAGCAATCTATCTCACGCATGTTTTTCCCCCGTGTTATTTATTTTATTTTTTTTAACGTCTCAGCTCTTTGTCAGCAGTGAAATATTTTTTACCTAATTTTGCTGAGCGCTGAGAATTCCTTATCAGTCGCCGTTCAGCCAACAGGTGTTGTCTCCGCAGATTGCTAATATAATCCTTTACTATGTTGGCTTCCGTGTAGCGCTTTGAAAAGTATTTCTAGTTTTTGAAAGAAGCATCTCACAAGGCTTCATTATGCGAGCTCCGCCGTTATCTGATTGAATATTTGGAGTGTAAAATCCATTTGAATCGCGCCCATATTTTGCATTATAAGTTAGTCTATTGCCGCCTCGAGCGTATTACTTCGGAACACTCTACGAAGAAAGTTTTTGATCTTTATGAAAAGTTTCGCGATGTGCCTTCGGTTGTATCATTTCCTAATATAATCGTTAGACGCCTCTGTTGTGGACAACCGACTTGCCGCTGACTATTCCTTAAGAGTCGCGAGTCGTTTTAATCCATTTTTTATAAAGTGACGACTGTTTCTCGACTCTGCAATTTTTTTTATTTTATTTATTGTGCCCCCTTTTTGTACGCACTCTATCTAACGAAAATTTGCTAAGTGTACACGACATTCGCCTAT
>BLSH010406495.1:2048795-2061570 GCA_018402905.1 Glandirana rugosa
CCGTACTCTTTTTAATACGAAATCCGATCAGTGGCTGGTACGAGGAAACTTCACCTACACACTCTTGTCAACCCACTACTCTACCAAGGACTGCGTTGTCGGGAAGTCGAAGTGTCACCTCGTAGCTCACCCTTTCGATGTTCCCCACTCTGCTCAAGCCCCTGGGGTTGAGCAATTGTCCCAATCAGACAGTGGACTCGGGAAAGGGAATCTGCATTATTTTGTAGCTTTCCCACTCGATGCTCCACTGTGAAGCTGAAGGGCTGTTGCGTCAGGAACCATCTCATCACCCAACTGTTCTCACACATCCACTTCAAAGGAGCATGGTCGGTGACTAGCCTAAAGCATAATTTTTCTCATGCCCGTTCAGCTTTCGGCTCAGGTATACAACGGAGTGCTCCTCCCCATCTCTGATCTGGGACAGTACAGCCCATAGACCCACATCAGAGGCATCATTCTGCACAGCAAATTCCTTGTTGAAGTCCGGGGTCACCAGCACCGGTTGTACACACAGGGCTTGCTTTAACTTCTGAATTGCCCTCTCGGCTTCAGGATTCCACTTCACCATAAACTACCCCCTACCCCTTGTCTGGTCCATCAGGGGGACGGCAATGGTGGCAAATTTGGGTATGAAGAGCCTATAGTACCCCATAATCCCCAGGAATGCACGCACCTGCTCTTTAGTTAAGGGTTTGGACCACTTTTGGATTGCCTCTAGTTTGTTGGTTTGCAGCTTAACAAGTCCCTGACCAATAATGTGGCCAAGGTATTTGGCCTCCTCCAGGCCGATGGCACATTTTTGGGGGTTGGCTGTGAGACCTGCTTTTCTAAGAGTGGACTCAAGAGGGTCACAAAATCCGGTCTCGGAACCAAGCTTGCTAAAGTGGCAGGTAACACCTGGACCAAATTCCACCTTAGTCCACTCAAAATGCAGGGCGACAGATAGCGCCCGTCCACTACTGCGCCTCACACTACCTAGTGAACTAACTATGTAAAATATATAAAAATAGGGAACAAAGCAGGGTAAAACTGGAAGTGAATTTAACATATAGGAAGGGAGAACCAAAACTGGGATCAGGAACAAGGAACAGGAACAAGAGTAGATAGGAACAAGGCAGCAGGGTTCAGGGTATATCTACAAGACAAAGGGCATGATCAATTGGAGGAATAGAATAAACAGTTGGCAGTATCTGTTAGCAAAGCAAAACACTGGTAGGAGAGGAGGAAATAAATACCCTCCCAGCAGCCAGCAGTAATCAGTCTCCACCTGATGCTGGCTGCTGGGAGGGTATTTAGTTCCTCCCACTGGTGGACACCAGATCTACAACCCCCTACTCTGGAAAGCACAGTGCCACCAGCAGGTGATCCAGGCCATGACAGTTATTTCATGAAAAGACCCCATTATGGAGCCTAGATGAAGCTGATGATCATACGACATAAACATATTAGGCAAAATACAGGATTGTTTGTGACAGCTGAGCAAAGGCCTGGAACATTTGGAAGGCAATTTTTTTATAACTAGACCCTTGGTATCCTTTGTTTTTTTTTCTTCCAGATCTGTGCAGTAACCCAATGTGAGGCTTCCTGTAATAAAGACTGCTCACTGCTGTTCTCTCTACTTGTGCAGAATGACTGGTCTTGTCTCCGCCCCCATCCTGTAGTTTTCTGCAGAAAACATGTAGGGGGTGGGGCCTGCTGTTTCCCTCCCACAGCTCTGCTCTTCTTGGGCAGGATGACCAGCCTTGTTCTCACTCCCTCCTGTAGTTATATGTGGTGGGTGGAGCCTGCTGGGCCCCTCCCACAGCTTTGCTTCCCTTGTGCAGGGAAACCGGTCTTGCCTCCACTCACTTTCTGAAATGGGTGGGGACTGTTGGGTCCCTCCCACAGCTCTGCTTTCTGTACAGCACACTGATAATGTCACTGCTACTTTCATAAGGTAATCTTTTGGTTTGCAAAGGCATTTGATCAGTGGCGGCCCATCAATAAGGGGCGCCCCCTAAATCCATGCGCCCGGCTCCTAATTTACACGCAGGGCGCTGGACACATGGATTCCAATGGGTTTTTTTTTTTTAGAAGCATATGATTAGAGTCAGAGGCTTCAAAAAGGGGGGGAAACAGAGCACTGTACCCTGAACCCACGCAGTTGTGTGACAATACCAAATTAATATTCGCTATTGTCTTCCTGATTCTCCTCCCGGCCAATCAGGAAGTGGGTCCCGAGACCCCATTGGCCTAGAGGAGAAGCGATCTTATTGACCGCCGAGGAGGAGGAGACGCAGGGGAAGCTGGCATGAAGCTGATGAGGATGAGACGCCGGGTGAAGCCGTCAAGGAAGAAGCGCTGCCCGCGACCTAAATGGGTTAAGTGTGGAGTTGGTGGGCTAACTATCTGGGGGGGTGGTGGGTGGTTTGTTTGCTGGGGGGCAAAAAAAATGGAGCATCAGCCGCCTCTACATTTAATGCACACAGAGTGGATTTATATCCTTTATGGCTATTGAGGAATATATTTAAATGATACATTGACGTACTCAGAGTTCAGCTTTAAATAGTGTTTGATTTTACCAATGTAGCACGAGAAAGTGTGACCTAACTCCCCTAACTTCTTCTCTAAAACTTTTAGGTCCATCTTCTTTTTTTTTTTTTTTTTGAAAGCAAATTAAAACATCTTGTTACCGGGTCGCTGAATGGAACGATGAATGATTTAAGGTCTACACATCCTTTTTATCTGATCCGTCCTTCAAGCTTTCTAATCCTGGACATGTTCAGCATTGACAGATCACTCTTCATCCGGCCTCAACGCTACAGAGAGAAATTTAGGATTTCTTAGGGAAAAAAAATGTGATAAAATGAATTATGGGATTTCAATCCATCTAATTACCCTTTATTCCAACTCTACCATTCATCTTTTACTTCTCTTACAACCGAATCCTTCTTTTACGAGGTTAAGGAAGTAGCAGAACATAATTTTTCATTTTATTATCCGTCCTGAGCAGAGGATGTTCTCTCTTCAGATGATTTAAAAGACCTTTAAAGAAACAGAGTGGATAACTTTTACCTAAAACCTCAGAGTGCTGAAAAACTTTTTGTGATTGAAATTTAAATTCAGTGCGATGTTTTGTTCCATGGGTTATATATGGAGCTCTGCCAATGGAAGTGGGGGCCTGGGTTGGGTTGCTGCATAATGGATGGAGTTTATCCATGTCAAGACTTCTACAGAAATCCTTTGGCAGGAAGTTGAAATGGTCTGCATTGCTCCATTGAACTGCCCAAATATATGAGCTGTGGTCATTTATTCCGACTTTTCTAAATCCAAACTTAATTTCATGCAAAAAAATGATGGTGTATGCATGCCACTTCCCTCTGGAGATAGGAGGAGGTGGGAATGGACCGTGGTCTGCTATATATACCAACCATAGATCAAAAAATTCATATCTATCTATCTATCTATCTATCTATCTATCTATCTATCTATCTATCTATCTATCTATCTATCTATCTATCTATCTATCTATCTATCTATTCCATTTGTATTACAATATAGATCATATCCATGGGACAAATGAGAGGGCAGGCTATGAGTTGGTATCTGATGTGATCTCTGTACCATGCCTCTGTTGTTGTAATCAATGCTGGCTCATAATTTAAGGCCTCATACACACGGGCGTTTTGGACGCCGGCGTTTGTAGGCGTTTTTTGCAGCTCTCCATGTTATTCAATGGCCCTCTAAAAATGCCGGCGTTTGTGAGCAGTAGAGGGCATCTGCGTAGGGTTGCCACCTCTCCGGGATTCACCCAGACAGTCCAAGGTTTTGAATCATGTGTCCAGGTTTCAGACAGACTGAAACCCGGACACATTATTCAGACCAGGTGGTGGCTCCCTAAGTAACCAAGATATTCACACACAAATATTTTCCTGTCCAGGAACTGTGAGCGGTCGTCTGGTGGCAGATTCGGCATCACTGGAGGACAGGGTGATGATGTCAGCAAGAACAATTTGGCCACACCCACCATTTGCTGCGGCACGCTATGCGTTTCTTCTCTCCTTGGGTCCCTGGCCGCTAAAATGTTCGGGTTTTGCTTGAGGAAAAGGTGGCAACCCTACATCGGCGTTAGTGAGCTGTTTTTAGAACGCGGGACCATCGCGTTCTGTAGCTGTAGCGTTTTGGCGTTTTTTGACACCAATCGGCAAAACGCTCACTAACGTTTGCTAACGCCGTACCGGCAGAGAATAGCAGAGGACTGATTTTTTTTAAAAACGCCTATTGACGCCGACGCTCACTAACGCCGATGCAAAACGCCAGTAAAAACGCAGATTTTTTCAAAAACGACGGACCCGACGTTTTGCTTATTTATTATCAGACGCCCGTGTGTATGAGGCCTAAAGCTGAAGTTTAATATGCTTATAATTTGTATCCCCAGACTTTGGTGTCATCACTGGGTCTCTGTACTTCTCATTGCAAAACAGGAAGATGGTAATAATAATAATGCCAATGGTGTTTTTTATTGTAACTTTTAGTATTCATTGTATTATTGCTAGTATTGGTAGCACTATTATTATGGTTGAGCTTATTGATGGTATTTGCACTGTTATTATTAAAAGTATAGATACTAGTATAGCACATTTGTTATAATGGTTGGCAGACTCTTACTTATGAATTCCATTCTATGTTTTCTTGTAGCACTGGGAGAGTCATGGTGTTGCTGATTTGGATTTAATCTTCTGCTGAGAAGACATGCGTACCCTTCCCCAGGTATTGTTTTTTAATAATGACTGAAAGCTACAACGATATATGTGTATAAACTGTACCATTTGCAAAGCCTTTTACAATGACCTTGTCATAAAATCTCTAAAAGAAGGCAGAAAATAATCACCTTTCCCAGTGCTGCCAAACCCAGCTCTGTTCATGAGCTCGTGTTCCACAAAGTCTGTAAAGAAACCAACACTTCCAGTGTCCTACACGTCACCACTTTCTCATACAGTGTTGTGAGGTTGGGGGGGGAAACCAATGAAAGCGGCTGTGAACCAAAAATATCAACACAGAGATCTTATCCAAAGTCCTTGCAGAAACCAGAGTGTCGATTTCCTGGGTCTTCACTGCAGAGGCCCCTCTCTAATTAGGCAAATTAGGCGGTCGCCTAAGGCCTCGCACTCATAGGGGCCTCGCAACCGCCTAATTTGACACTGGCACCAGCACCAAGATAGAGAGCACTGACACCAGCACTTTAAAGCTCTTAATATATGCAATTTATAAAGTTAATTTTTAATCGCTTGAATTATTTTTCCCATTACGGGCCTGAGTGGGGCCTCATGTCTAGCTTTTGCCTAAGGCATCACAAAGTCTAGAGCCACCTCTGCCTCACTGGTTATTCCTGCTGACCTCCACATTTCCACTCTCTCTCGTGCAAGTGGTGTGAGGTTAGAAGGAGGAACTACCAAGAGACACAAATCACCACAGAGATCAACATGGAGATCTTCCCCAAAGTCTCCATAGAAAAAGACTCCTCCAGGAGTGTTGACCCCCTGGGATCTCTCTGGTTCCTTCTGTTGACCTCCATGTCACCATTCTCTGGTGCAGTGGTTCTCAACTCCGGTCCTCGGGCCCCCCCAACAGGCCAGGTTTGCAGGATAACTGAAATGCATTACAGGTGATATCATTTGCTGCTCAGTGATTGCAGTGTTCTAGTCTGCATCTCCCCAAGGTAATACTTAAAATCTGGCCTGTTTGTGGGTCCCGAGGACCGGAGTTGAGAACCACTGCACTGGTGTGAGATTAGATGGAGGAACCATGGAGGATCGTGGAGATTAAAATGAAGATCTTCCCCAAAAACGTTGCAGAAACAGACACTGCCAGGAGCATTAATCTTCTGCTAACCTCACCATTAGCACTCTGTCCTGCAATTCAATAAGGTCAGATGGAGAAACTACTAGGAGCCATGAAGGAGCAAGAGATCTACGCTGAAATCTTCTCCGAAGCCTCTGCAGAAACCAACAGAAATGTCCATCCTCTTGGTCCTCACTGGTTCCTCCTGCTGATCTCCACATCATCACTCTCTCCTGCATTAACATGAGGTTAGAAGAAGACACCATTGAGAGTCATGGAGGATAACAGAGATTGATAAAGAGAACTTCCCTAAAGTCTCAGCAAAAACTGGCACTTCCAGGAGTGTAGATTTCCTGGGTCTTCACTGGTTCCTCCTACTGATCTTCACATCACTACTCTCTCCTACCATGGTGTGAGGTTGAGTAATGGACCACTGTGAGCTATGAATCACCAAGATTGACACAGAGATCTTCCCCAAAGTTCCTGCAAAAGCTGACACATCCAGGAGCGTCAGCCTCCAGGGTCATCACTGGTTTCTCCTGCAGACCTCCACATCACCACTATAATGTCATGAGGTTGGAGGGAAAATCACTGGGAGCTATGGAGGACCACTGAGGTGTATGCCAAGGTCTTAGCGGAAATCAACACTTCTGGGAGCATTAATCACTTGTGTTCTACCACTCTGTTGGTTTCTCCCACCAACACCAATATAATGACTATGCCCATGGTCCAATCAGTAGGCTGTGAGCTAATGAGCAAGGAGGTGACTTCCCTGTATTCCTTAATACTAGCAGAGACATTGGTGTCACTCAAAGCATAGCGTGTTTGAATAGAATTACAAATCCTGATGCCGTACTTCAGTTTTTAACAAATGTAACGGGTTTAAAAAGTTGTTAATCTCGCATTCACCACGTCTTTAAGGTCAGCGGGTCACATGGGAAACATTGGGAAAACTTTTCCTGCTGCGGGATGATGGCATTTTCAAAGTGTTAGACGTCTCCTTAGACCATTCTGACATTTTATGGTATTTCATGAAATATCTCTGTTTGTGTCTTTCGTCAAAGTAGCTCCTCTTTCTGTATTACTGCTAATCACTAGCATAGAGCATTGCTCTGATAGAAATCCCATGCTGAGCTCATAAAAAGATTGGTGCTGATAGATAGGGATGGGCCGAACACCCCCAGGTTCGGTTCGCACCAGAACATGCGAACAGTAGGCTTGTGCAATTAGTTTAGTTCTGAATTTCGGTTTTACAGAATTTTGCAAAATTCAGCAATTTGCACAAATTCCAAAATTTGAATTTCCAAATTTTCCCGAATTATCATTTTTCCGATTAGAAAATGTGTAAATTCGCGGTAATTCTGCAATTGCGGAAATTCGCAGTAGTTCGGCAATTGCGGTAATTCGGAAATTCGCAGTATTTCGGCAACTGCGGTAATTCGGCAGTTGCGGAAATTCGCGGTAATTCTGCAATTGCGGTAATTTGGAAATTCGGCTATCAGAACAGCCGAAAATCCGATATTCGAAAATTGGGAAATAACATTTCTTTCTTATTTCCGAATTTCGGAAATTTGGAAATTGGGAAATTGGGAAATAAGAAAGAACTTTTGAAATAATAATAAATAACTATTAAATTATAGATATTGCAATTTCCTGGAAAATTTGGCTGTTAGTGAACTTAAATATGACATTTATTATATTACATGAAATTTATATATACACGGAGCAGGAGCTGTGCGCAACAAAGTTGCGCCAAACACCCCATAATGTTCTAAATTCGGGGATCGAGCGAACAACGGAAGTTTGGCCCGAACGTATGCTCGGACCGAACTGTTCGTCCATCCCTACTGATAGATTCCTGATTAGTGGATCGGTAGGTCCGTTAACTAACCAATGAGACATACACTTACTTTTTTTTTTCTAATCCCCGGTGGTGTGCAAACAGAAAAACACCAAAGTGTACGAAAAAAAAGTGCACTTAAGGGTATGTCTCGTGTCTACTCCCCGAATGAGTAGGACCTTACCCTGACTCCCAAGGGTGCAAGGCTCCTGACAGGGGCAAGGCTGGACTAGGCTCAACTTGGTCCCAAAAAGTTGTCAAAAGTGTCTGATATGTCCGCCGCAATATCGCAGTTCTGCTAAAAACCGCCGATCACCACCATGATCATGATCAGTAGATCACTGTCATGCTGCCTGACAGAAAGGGGAACTGCCGTGTTTACATCGGCAGTTCCCCACTTCTTCCTCTCTAACAGGCGATCGCGAGTCGTTGGCGGACATTGAGTCTGCCCTACCCGCGGCCACACTCAGTCCGCCTGCTACCTGAGACTGCGCGAATCGCCATTTATAAACGGCGTTCGAGCTATCATGCCGCTTTGCCGCCATAGAAGTATGCAAGGCGGTCGGCAAGTGGTTAACACAGGCAAGGTAGCCGACCTGCACATGCTCAGTTGTGTCTTCTATGCTGGAGAGCAGGGCTGGTGCAAGGATTTTTGACACCCTAGGCAAAACCTCATTTTGACACCCCCATTGGCAAGACACCTGATTCCACCTCCCATGCCCTGCCCATGTGACAGGAGGCAGCGCTATACAGGAGCCTATAGCGCTTGGCTCCAGGGCAGCGCTGCGCTTCTAATTGCACTACCAGAGACTGAGTTAGTTACATGCTGCAGCCTGCAGAGCATGCAGACACGGAGGGAAACCAGCGGCCAGGCGCCCCTAGGCAGCAGGCAGTTTGCCTAGTGGTAGCACCGACTATGCTGGAGAGAATATTTACTTGTTCTCAGATCTAGCCAGGTCACATGATATTGACATCACACATGTGTGCGTGTATACAGGCTGTGTAAATCTCCTCCTACCTGAACTCTCAGCACTGGGGAAACTGTGCAGTTTATGAAGTAACCGTGGTATACAGATCAGCGATAATGGTATATAGTGGCAGTATTTTAACCACTTCAGCCCCGGAAGGATTTCCCAGTTTAGGACCAGAGCACTTTTTGTGATTCGGCGCTGCGCCGCTTTAACTGACAATTGCGCGGGCGTGCGACGTTGCATCCAAACTAAATTTGCGTCCTTTTTTTCCCACAAATAGAGTTTCTTTTGGTGGTATTTGATCGCCTCTGCGTCATTTCTGATCACCGCTATAAACAAAAAATGAGCGACAATTTTGCAAAAAAAAAAAAAAAAAGGTATTCTTACTGTTTGCTAAAATACAAATCCAAAAAAAATATAAAAAAACATTTTTTTCATTTTTCCTCATATTTTTGGTAAAAATAATCACAATAATCGTTTATTGATCGGTTTGCACAAAAGGTGGGACCATTTTGACACTTTTTTGGGACCAATGACATTTATTTGGCGATCAGAAATTTAAATGTCCACTGATTACTGTATAAATGTCATTGGCAGTGAAGGGGTTAACCTGCAGGGGGAGATCTAGGGGTTAACTGTGTTCCCTCAGTGTGTTCTAACTGTGAGGGGGCTGGGCTGTTATGGGCATAAGAGATCTAAGTGATCCCAGTGACATGGATCAGTAGATCTCCCATGCCCGCACTGACAGAGCGGGGAACCGCCGTGTTTACATCGTTTTACCGTTCTTTTGCTGTGGCCGCTCATCGCGGCTCGCCGGCGGACATCGCGTCTGCCCGAGCCGCGGGCACACTCCTCTGGAGTACGGCGCATGCGCCCCCTAGCGGCCGCTCCGCAAATCGCCGTTTATTTACGGCGATTGGCGGGAAGCATCCACACTGCCGCAGTACATACACTGCGCGCGGTGTGGAAGCAGTTAAAGTAAAAAGAAGATTTATAGGCTGTGGGCACTGTGGGGGGCAGATGAACTATTTTCATATCACTGGGTTTAGTAACATTTTTAAGGGGGTAAAACCTTCCGGGGCTGAAGTGGTTAATCGTGTGACTTTTACAAAAACAGATAAAATAACATGAAAGAAAAACACATAGATAATCCGGCCCATCCAATAAACGTTTTTATGTGAGTCGAAAATCTCATTCTCCATCAAAGATATTTGGAAGAATAAACGCGCGGCGGTTTGTTGAACCGACCCCGATCCCTTCCATACGCAGGTGCCGCGGCCTCACCAGAATTGCTGATTTGAGCCCTTTTTCCTACCAGCAAAGTAGAATGTAACATCTAATTTCTATCTGAAAAGATGTTTGACGTAACGCAGCGGAGGCCGCGGTTCCCGTCCGCGCCATTGTACATAAATAAGACAACACATAAAGCTTTCTACTTTGAGCTTCGCTGTGTTAAGAGATTTCATTGAATGGCCGGCCGCGATGGGGGGGCCCCAGGTCCTTCGGCATCCTAATAGCTGATGAACAGAAGCGGGACGCGGGTTGTGGGGGACGCCGCGCTGCAGAGGAGGAAAGGTTTTAACATTCAGCTCAGGCAAGCCAATGCTCTCTGCTGCTGGAACCCCGGAGCTCCTGTTGCTGGGCAATTTGATATCTATTTTCTACCTTGTATTTTATCCCATTTCGTTTCTCACAATACCAAGGCGTGATTTCTGATTTATTTATTTTTTCTTTACTCACTCCCAGGGAGGAATAAAAATGTTCTTGGGAAACATAGCTGGCTCCTTGTAATGTTCAGATCTGAGAAAAATGCTCCAGAAACAGTTGTCTGCCATGCAAAATAAAAATTAAAGGGTCACTCCGTATTTCAGTGATAGTAGATGCTGGAGAGTCAAACCTCCTAACAGTCTCATTTATCTTTTGGGGACTCTATTGGTGAGATCTCTGTGCTGAGTTCCCTGGTCTGCACACCTTCTGTGCCCGTTATGAGGGGTTCCCACCATCCTTGTTCTGAGTTCCCAGGTCTGTACACTTGCTGTGCCCATTATTAGGGGTTCCCACCAACCCTGTGCTGAGTTTCCAGGTCTGTACACCTACTGTGCCCATTATGAGGGGCTCCCACCATCCCTGTGCTGAGTTTCCAGGTCTGTACACCCTCTGTGCCCATTATGAGGGGCCACCACCAACCCTGTGCTGAGTTTCCAAGTCTGTACACCTGCTGTGCCCATTATGAGGGGTTCCCACTATCCCTGTGCTGAGTTTCCAGGTCTGTACACATGATGTGCCCCTTATGAGGGGTTCCCACTATACCCGTGCTGAGTTCCCAGGTCTGTACACCCGTTGTGCCCATTATGAGGGGTTCCCATTATCCCTGTGCTAAGTTCCCAGGTCTGTACACATGATGTGTCTAATATGAGGGGTTCCCAACATCCCTGTGCTGAGTTTCTGGGTCTGTACCCATGCTATGCCTATGATGAGGGTTTTCCACCATGCCTGTAGTGAGTCTCCAGGTCTGTACACCTGCTGTGCCCATTATGAGGAGTTCCTACCATCCCTGTGCTGAGTTCCCGGGTTTGTACACCTGCTGTGCCCATTATTAGGGGTTCCCACCATCCCTGTGCTGAGTTCCCGGGTTTGTACACCTGCTGTGCCCATTATGAGGGGTTCCCACCATCCCTGTGCTGAGTTCCTGGGTCTGTACACCTGCTGTGCCCATTATGAGGGGTTTCCACCATCCTCTATATTATTTTTACAAACGTTTCAGCCTTGGCTTGCAAATATTGGCGCACTACTTTTGATTTCTATTCTCCGAGTGAAAACACGGCTCTGCTGTCAAATCCAATATGTAGGAAAGCGGAATACATCTTCGGGGACTTGTTTGGAACGAGGAAAAACTGCTGAGAACAAGGATTACCTTTTATTCCTGTCGTGGAGGATCCTTCCCTTCGCTCTCCTGAACCTTAATAAAACGCTACTTTTGTTCTGATTTGTTCCATAAATGTAACGAAAAAGAAATATGGAGTATTTTTTATTGTATTAAATCTTCAAGATGCTCTTCAATCCTCCTCCTGCTCCCCCAGCCAGGGGTCTCCAGCCTCGGTGACGCTCCATGGAAATGAGAGGCTTTGGACCTTCCACTGAGTGGAGGGCGTGCCACGCGGTAATGTGCCACAGTTGCGTCAGGGAGGTGACTTAGTAACTTAGTGATGCCAATCTTAACACCAGACTCACTGAGTTGCAACAGCGCCATCCCTTTCCAAAAATAATCATAAGGATTATTTTTTTTTACATTTTAGGTTTTTTTTTCATGTGATCACCTTGAGGGGAAGGCGAGCCGAGGGAAAGATATCTACGTGAGAATTCCACGCTTCGATTAACCTTAGATTAATTAATTCCAAGCATGCCCACGGTAGATGGTGTAATCCATTGGCTCCGGCTCCACTCACATGGCAATGTAAAAAATCAAAGTGCAGTATATCCTTAAAAGTAATATTTATTAGGTTGAAAATGGTTCACTCACATTGGGTTGAAGATAAACTGGCATAACGATAATCTGCAGCGATATCCCATCCATTACCTGATCCTTCCGGGCAGCGGCCGCTGTGAGTGAGGACGTCATTTACAGGTTAGGCACCTCCCTACGCATTTCGTCATGCATTTGGCAGCCGCACCCCTTACAGCATCACGTGTATGACGAAATGCGTAGGACGGTCCATCAAAATGCATAGGGCAGTGTCTAACATGACGTCATCACGCACAGCGGCCACCAACCAGAAGGATAACATAGTGGATGGAATAGCGTTAAAGCTTATTGTTATGCCAGTTTATCTTCAGTCCAATGTGAGTGCACTATTTTACACCTAATACATACTACGTTTTAGGATATACTGCACTATGGGAACATACAATGTTATAGACACTTTATATTACAGTTATAACTATGCAGGCATCATAATTGTTTTTATTTAGTTGCAGAACTTATTCCATATTCGGTTCAGCCTGAAGGAAGATGCAGGCTGTGATTGGGAGGGGGTGTGTTCAAGAGGCAGGCTGTGATTGGGAGGGGTGTGTTCAAGAGGCAGGCTGTGATTGGGAGGGGGTGTGTTCAAGAGGCAGGCTAATCTCAACGTGAAGGGCTGCAGTA
>BLSH010406495.1:2067465-2078516 GCA_018402905.1 Glandirana rugosa
CCCCCCCCCCCCCCCCCCGACCATCGATCCTGATTAATAGCAATTATACTAAAACTTATGAATCCCAGATGAGACTTTTAATAACGCCATTTTTATATCCCCCACTTGTTCAGTGTAAATGATATTAGCAATTAGGTCCTAAAGCAAGTCTCATGCATATGCAAAAAATAATTACAGTATAAAAACAATATATCAACATGATGTAGTAATCAGACCTGTTCCTCGAACGGAGCCGCGGAGCTAATATTCAGGTTATTTTTCATTAATCGTTCATTATGCGCAATGTAATTGGATTTGGAACATTTGTTATGGGCATATTTCAGAAGTCAAGGTAGATTATCCGCACACGTAATTATTGAATTTTAGTTTATAAATAGGTTTAGTGGGGAGCTGATTGATGCGGCTGGCGAATCCATAAAATTTCTTAATTTACAATAATATCAGAATGGGTAATTTATTAGGCGCGCGCGGGCGAAAACAGGAAATAATTACTTGTTCAATGAACGCGTTTGAAGGGTTTTATGGGGGATTCGCACATGTAACTAAAGATGCTGTTTAGCATGTATATGAAAATGTTAATTAACGAAGACCTGCGATTTAATTTAAAGGCGGAGGGTCGGGAGGGGTGAATCTTCGGGTATTTCTGTCGCTGTTTCTTTGGCCTCGCCAATCAGTGCTCCTCCCTTTGCGGCACAAACATGGACTTATTATGAAATGTATTAAAAATATTAAAATAGGAAGTTCAGACTTCGGAAACTTTACCCCCCCTCATATTCAGGCCATTGTTTAGCTATTCAGCACTGCGCTACTTTAACCATTTCAGCCCCAGAAAGGATTTACCCCCTTAATTAGCGGTTAGCACTTTCGCCTAGCAGCAAAAGGGTCGCTGGTTCGAATCCCGACCACGACACTACTTGCCTGGAGTTTGCATGTTCTCCCTGTGCCTAGGGTTGCCACCTCATCCCTTTAAACCCGAACACATGTGAATTAGACAGGTTCTGAGGCTAATTTAATGCAGAAAAAGCACTAAGTGAGTTTAATTACCACCTTAACCACTTCAGCCCCGGAAGGATTTCACACTTTAGGACCAGAGCCCTTTTTGCGATTCGGCGCTGCGTCGCTTTAACTGACAATTGCGCGGTCGTGCGACGTTGTACCCAAACAAAATTTGCGTCCTTTTTTTCCCACAAACAGAGCTTTCTTTTGGTGGTATTTGATCATTGCTGCGTTATTTCTGATCGCCGCTATAAACAAAAGAAGAGCGACAATTTTGCAAAAAAACCCAAATTTCTTACTTTTTGCTAAAATACAAATCCAAAAAAAAAATATAAAAAAACATTTTTTTTCACCGTTTTTGGCCGATTTATATTCTTCCTCATATTTTCGATAAAAAAATCGCAATCTGCGTTTATTGATTGGTTTGCGCAAAAGTGGCCGCGTTTACGGACGATGAGAATTAATTTTTGGGGTTTTTATTTTTTTTTATTTTTTATTAGTAATGGCGGCGATCTGCGATTTTTAGCGGTACTGCGATATTCGGGCGGACATGTCGGACCATTTTGACACTTTTTTGGGACCATTGCCATTTATACGGCGATCAGTGCTATAAAAATGCACTGATTACTGTGTAAATGTCATTGGCAGTGAAGGGGTTAACCTGCAGGGGGCGCTCTAAGGGTTAACTATGTTCCCTGGTCGTGTTCTAACTGTGGGGGGGCTGCCCTAGCAGGGGAAGGGAAGTGATCACAGCTTCCGTGTAGAGGAAGGCTATGATCACAGCCCTTCCCCCTTCACAGAACGGAGGTCCGTGTTTACTTTCACGGACCTCCGTTCTTTCACTCCGGGGGGGGGGGCATCGCGGGTAGCCGGCGGCGATCGAGGCCGCCGCACCCGCTCCCTGGCCCTCCCCGAACACAGTGAGCGTGCGGGCGCGCCTCCGGCAGCGCGCGCTCACAGTGCGCGATCTCGCAGCCGCCGTCAGATGACGGCGATTTGCGATATCGCACCACTTTGTCGCCGTCAACCTGCGGTTGGCGGTCGGCAAGTGGTTAATCAGCCACAGTGTAATTAATATGTGTTCGGGTTTAAAGGGATGAGGTGGCAACTCTACCTGTGCCTGCGTGGGTTTCCTCCGTGTACTCCGGTTTTTCCCCACACTCCAAAGACATGCTGGTAGGCAGGGTTGTCTTAATGCATGGGCACCCTTGGGCACTGCCCAGGGACCCCAGGCGCACGGGGGTCCCATGATAATCTTGCATTACATCATACTTGCCAACTGTCCCAGATCTGCTGGGATAGTCACGTTTTTTACTTGGCTTCCCCAAGAACCTGTACTTTGACTTCCTGATCCCAGTATCTTGCCTTCCTCATCCCCCCCATACTTTGCCATTCTTTCTCCCCCCATGTACTGTGCCCTTTGTGTTGATTTAGCCTTCGATTTAAGGAATTTTTTCTTATTGTTTAAAATTAGCTTGAAAGCGTTAATATTATTATTATTATTATACAGGATTTATATAGCGCCAACAGTTTGTGAAGCGCTTTACAATAAATATATGTTTAATTCTATCAACCATTTATACTTTAATTCTTGAGAGTAGGTCTGTCAATTTTTGGTAGGTTGGTAGGGGCCCAAGTGCTTTACTTTGCCCAGGGGCCCATGATGCTATTAAGAGGGCCCTGCTGGTAGGGTAATTGGCTCCTGTCTAAATTGTCCCTAGTATGTGTATGAATGTGAGATAGGGACTTTAGATTGTAAGCTCCTTGAAGGCAAAGACTGATGTGAATGTACAATATATATGTAAAGTGCTGCGTAAATTGATGGCGCTATATAAGTACCTGAAATAAATAAAATAAAAATAATGACCAGGCCATTTTTTCAGATACGGCACTGCGTCACTTTAACTGGAAATTGCGTGGTCGTGCGACGTTGTACCCAAATAAAATTGACGTCCTTTTTTCCCCACAAATAGAGCTTTTTTTTGGTGGTATTTGATCACCTCTGAGGTTTTTATTTTTTGTGCTGTAAACAAAAAATAGCAACAATTTTGAAAAAAAAAACTATATTTTTTACTTTTTGCTGTAATAAATGTCCAAAAAAACCCAAAAATGTTTTCCTCAGTTTAGGCCGATATTTATTCTTCTACATATTTGTGGTAAAAAAAAAATCGCAACAAGCGTATATTGATTGGTTTGCGCAGAAGTTATATTTATAGATTTATGGCATTTTTATTATTTTTTTTTTTACTAGTAATGGATTTTTAACAGGACTGCGACATTGCAGCGGACAGATCAGACACTTTTGACACTTTTTTGGGACCAGAGACATTTATACAACGATCAGTGCTTTAAAATTGTAAATGTCACTGGCAGGGAAGGGGTTAACACTAGGGGGCGATCAAATGGGTTAAATGTGTTCCCTGGGAGGTGTTTCTAACTGTGGGGGGGGGAGTGGACTAAGTGGAGGAGGAGAGAGATTGCTGTTCCCGATCACTAGGAACGAACGATCTCTCTACTCCCCTGACAGAGCGGGGATCTGTTTGTTTACATTGACAGATCCCATGTTCTGCCTCTCTGTGGAGCGATCGCAGGTGGCTGGCGGACGCCGCCGGCCATGTGCATCAGCCCCGGCACTGCGCCGCGGGTAAGCCCCCTAGATCTCTTAAACGAACCCCCATACCAGTAGGGTGATTTGTGGGATCGTGCCAACCTGCCACCGTATATCGGGGTGGCTGGTCGGCAATCGGTTAACTGGCAATCGCGCGGTCATGCAACACTGTACCCAAATTACATTTATATAATTTTTTTTCACACAAATAGAGTTTTTTTGGTGGTATTTTATTGCCACTGTTTTTTTTCATTATATAAATGAAAAAAGACCAATAATAAAAAATAAAAACATTATTTTTTATTTCTTGCTAAATATATCCAATAAAAAAAAAAAAAAAAAAAATCTAATTTCTTCTATGTTACATGTCTTTGGTGAAAAAAATCCCAATACGTGTTTTTTGATTAGTGTCAAAGTTATAGCGTCTACAAGCTATGGTATATATACTGGAATTTTTATGTATTTATTTATTTTTTATACTAGTAATGGGGGTGACCAGTGACTTATAGACGAACTGTGCGGCGGACAATCTGACACTAACTGACACTTTGTGGAAACTGGCTAACTACCTCTTACATCACCAGTGACACTAATACAGTGATCAGTGCTAATACTATACACTGTCACTGTACTAATGACACTGGCTGGGAAGGGTGAACATTTAGGGGAAATCAAGGGGTTAACTGTGTGCCTAACATTGTGTAATGTGTGCTGTTTTTACTAAGCAATGTGCTGCTTTTATACCCTGCTTTGCAGGGAGAAAAAAAAAATGGCACATTGCTGCTCACTGTAGAGAGCTCTGTGTTGTTTACCAACACGGAGTTCTCTTCTGTCATTCGCGCAGCCGATCAGTGGGAGTGGAGGGGGCTTAATGGAATCTGGAAGCCCCCTTTAAAAATAAGGGATCCCCCAGATACCGCCCTCATTTCTCCATGTTAATTAGTAAGGGGGATATCCTGACAAAGCACCTTGTCCCCATACTAATGAGGACAAGGGCCTCTTCCCCACAACCTTGTAGAGGTTTGCTAGAGGGGGCTTAATGGAATCTGGAAACCCCATTTTAAAATAAGGGCTCCCCCAGATACTGCCCCCATTTCCCCATGTTAATTAGTAAGGCAAAGCACCTTGTCCCCATGTTGATGAGGACAAGGGCCTCTTCCCCACAACCCTTGCTCGTTGGTTGTAGGGTAGTGGTAGCTGGTGTTTTTTTTTTTGGGGGGGGGCGTGCATCTCCTCCCTCCTCCTCCTCCCTCCTCCTCTCTCTTCCTCTTAGGCAGCCAATAGGATCTCCTGTCTTTTCAGTCATTCGGGTGACGGGTCTCAGGACACAATTCATGATTGGCCAGGAGAAGAATCAGTGGGACAATAGCGAATATTCATTTGCTGTTGTCACACAACTGGGTGGGCTTAGGGAGCAGTGCTCTGCGCCCCAAGCGCACCCTTTTTTGAAGCCTATTAGAGCCTTTGGCTCTAATCACATAGTTAAAAAAAAAAGAACCCATTGGAAACCGTGCATCCGGTGCCCCACATGTAGATTTGGGGGCCGACTCATGGATGGGGGGGGGGCAGCAACCATGCGACCCTAATGGACGGGCCGCCACAGTTGTAGGGGTCTGCTAGAATAGGGCTTAATGGAATCTGGAAGCCCCTTTTTAAAAATAAGGGGTCCCCCAGATACCGCCTCCATTTCCCTATGGTAATTAGTGAGGGGGACTCCCTGGCAAAGCCCCATGCTGATGAAGACAATGGCCTTGTCCCCACGACCCTGGGCCCAATATGTGTGGGGGGAGGCTTGGAATCTGGAAGCCCTCTTTAAAAATAAGGGGTCCTCTTCCCCACAACCTTGGCCCGGCGCTTGTAGGGGTTTGCTACAGGGGGTTTAATGGAATCTGCAAACCCCATTTTAAAATAAGGGGACCCCCCGATACCGCCCCTATTTCCCCAAGTTAATCAGTAAGGGGGACCCCCCCCTGGCAAAGCACCTTGTCCCCATGTTGATGAGGACAAGGGCCTCTTCCCCACAACTCTTGCTCGTTGGTTGTAAGGCAGTGGCGGCTGGCGTTTTTTTTTTTTGGGGGGGGGAGTGGGGGGCATGCGTCTCCTCCCTCCTCCTATTAGGCGCCAATAGGATCGCCTGTCTTTTCAGCCATTCGGGTGAATATGTGTGTGGGGGGGGGGGGCTTATTGCAATCTGTAAGCCCCCTTTAAAAATAAGGAGCCCTCCAGATACCGGCTCCGCCCCTCTACATAAATGAGTACGGGGCATAAAATAAATAAATAAATTAAAAAATAAAATTTAACCTAGAAATAAAGACACCCTTAAAAGTCCTTTTTTAAAAATAATAAAATTCCCCCCAAAAAAGCCCCTCGCTGTAAGCCCAGCTTCATTCATGATGCCCCTGGCTGCCAAAATTAAAAACGGCTTTGCGATGTGAGCCAATGAAAGCCGGTGATGGAGGCGGTGGCTAGAGAGGTAGCGGGTGCGGGAACATTTCCCCCCCTCCATACAATTTCACTCTCCCCCTGCTCTGAGTCATACAATACATAGCAGCTAGACTCAAAATCAGTTGAATGAATCAGATCAGCAGTGATTGCAATCAGACATGTGCGGTTCGTTTCATTCCGAATTCAAATTCGAATTTCCGAATTACAATAGTACTGAATTTAAACAAATCCAAAATAACGAAAAAAAAAATTCGGACGATATTCGAATATTTTTCGATCCGTTTTCAAATAGTTTTGAATATTTTTCGAATACTTTTTGAATTTGAAGAGTTTTCCAATTTACAAAGAGATTAAAATAGAATAGAAAATAAAGGAATAGAATAGAAAAAAATAATAGATGAGAAAAGAATGTAACAGAAAATAAAAGAATAGAATATAATAGAGTATAACAGAACGAAACAGAATAGAAAATAAAAGAACAGAATAGACTGGAAAATAATAGAAACAAATAGAATAACATAGAAAGAATATAGCCATCTTCTGAAATTCAAATTTCAAATAGAATAAATTTGAATTTGAATATATAAGAAAAGAATAGAATAGAAAATAATAGAATAGAAAAAAAAAACAAATAGAATAGACTATAATAGCATAGAAAATAATATAATTTAAAAAAAACAACAGAATAGAATAGAAAGAATATAACTATTTCCCAAATTTTATATAGAATCAATTCAAATTTGAATAGAATAGAAAATAATAGATTACAATAGGAAGATGGTTATATTCATTCTATTCTATTCTGTTGTTTTTTCTATACCATTGTGCTATTTTTTATTCTATTCTACTATTCTATTCTTTTCTATTCTATTCCATTCTATTCTGTTCTTTTATTTTCTATCCTATTTTGTTCTGTTTTACTCTATTATATTATATTCTTTTATTTTCTGTTATATTCTTTTCTGTTGTATCCAATTTTTTTTCTATTCTATTCCTTTATTTTCTATGCTATTTTAATATCTTTGGAAATTGGGAAATGATTAGGATTTGAAAACTGTTCAAATCCGAAAATGATTCAAATTTGATTTGAAAACGAATAAATGAAATGAATTCTGAAAACGAGTTAAACAGATGAAACAAATCTAACTAAACGAAATTATGTAAATAACGTATCAAAACTAAACTAAACTAAACAATTTTTTTTCACTCTGCACATGTCTTATTACGATTGGTTGCTAGAAGTTACAGTGTATCATTACCGCTCACTGATTGGCTGTTAGAGGTTACCGCACACCTCATGGCTCACTGAATATTTGATAGCGGTTACTGCACATGGCTTCTGCTTGTTGGTTGGTTGCTAGAGATTGCTGCACATCAATACTGCTCACTAATTGGTTGCTAGAAGTTACTGCCTATCCTTAACGCTCAATGATTGGTTGCAAGAGGTTAGTGCACATTATTACTGCTCACTGATTGGTTGCTAGAGGTTACTGTCTACCCTTACCGCTCAATGATTGGTTGCAAGAGGTTAGTGCACATTATTACTGCTCACAGATTGGTTGCTAAACATTACAGCACATCATCTCCTCACTGCCTGCACACCATGGACTGGGGAGGTGAGGGGACCCATCAATAGACAGAAAACTCCTAGGGATCCAATTTGCTTACCTTTGCAGAACAGGCTGATGTTAGGTTTAATGACCACAGTTGTAGGCAGGACTTTCAAGCATGCCTCTTTACCTCCCCAGTGGGCAGCATTCAGTAGAAGTGATGGTGGATATGACCTCAGGGGGGCATGATATACATATGAATATTTACACACCAATGCAGCCGGTCCGTGGCTAGTTTCTTAATAATGCCACCGCTATTTACATATCAATGCCGGTTATTTACATTTAAACACGGGGTCTGCAGGTGAATCATCTGTACACAGCAATAGGGCAGAGCTGGGCAGCATTACTAACAGAACTTCACACTGAGATATTGGGACACAGCACGTGACTAAAACTTCAAGGGGCAAGGCAATTTAAATTGGTTGGCAAGTATGGGGCAGCTGCTTTGGGCCCCACAACAATGATGGGGTCCTGGGCAGCTGCCCCTTTTGCCTTAAAAAAGGCCCTGGGCAGAATGGCAAAAGTTCAGGCGTTCTTCCGAACACACAAACAGTTAGGACTGAACTGTCTGCTCATCCCTAGCCAGAATCTTCTCCACTAATCCCTATTGTTCTTATAATTTATTGATGATCATTTCCTAATCATTGGGCCAGTGATGGTGAATGTCAAATATCTGGGTTCCCTTAGGGCCCCGATTGCCGCCCTTTGCACTACAACCACCAGCAACACAGACAGTTCCTATTTAACAGGCAATGATAAATGACAGATTGAACCCATGTATGGATAGAGTATTCCCCCCACCTATAAATCATTACACAGTTAACAGAAAAAAAAAAGTGAAGGTTGAAATTGCGAACAAGTAAATTCACGGAGTAATCTGCACCGCTAAGCAAACATATGTGGAGGTCCCCCGAGATTGTCAGAAATATTAGGAACATCTGCTGGAGAAGCGCTGTCTGCGTATGAAAGTAACTCGTTACACTGCAGGCATTTACTTGTCTACTAATAAGGCTCTGTGGGGCGCGGACCACCACAAACCTCCATACACGTGGAAGGGGGCGGCACAAGCAACTTTTAAGATAAACCATAAAAAGTGTTACTTTTCTGGCGATAAAGGGGGCAACGCGGCATTTTTCTGCCAATAGACTAGGCCTGTTTGATGGCAGTAATCCTTAGAGAGGAACTGCAGTCTGCTGACATAATGTGTAATAAAAACGTCTTTGCCATTCTGAAGCTTTCCTCCAATTACTTTGCATTTTATTTTATATTTACTGAGATTCTCTACTTGCCAGATATGCTGCAGAAATCTCCCTTCCACTAGGTATGGCTGCAGCCATTTTTACTGTGGGCAGCTGAAGCTGCTGCTTGTTCACTTCCTGGATTTACACAGACACACAGAGGCACACCTCCAGCTCTGCAGCTCCCATTGGCCCTCTTATGACTCACCCACCCCCCCTCCCTTCCTGGCAAACTCTCACGAGAGTGAGAGAGAGAGCTGTGCATGATGTCATAAGCCTAGGCTAATGACCAGACAAGAAATAGGAAGTGGGTTGTATAAGATATTTACTGTCAGAAAAAAAACGTTTTACTATCCAAAGTAAAAGCAACAAGGGCAGAGGATTTAATAGATGGAAAGATGAGGAAATGACTGAAGGTCCGCTTTAACAGCCAATCAGAATTCATCTTTTAATGGATCTGCTCCTCTGGTACAGAGACTGATGTGACCGGCTCAGTGTTCTCTGTACAGCACTGCGGTATATGTCAGAGCTATATACATGTATAATAATAGTGTGTGATTATGGGGGACATTAGAGTGTAAGCTCCCCTGGCACAGAGACTGATGTGATTGTGGGGGAGGGGACATTAGAGTGTAAGCTCCTCTGGTACACAGACTGATGTGACCGGCTCAGTGTTCTCTGTACAGCACTGCAGTATATGTCAGAGCTATATAAATATATAATAATAGTGTGTGATTATGGGGGACATTAGAGTGTAAGCTCCTCTGGTACACAGACTGATGTGACCGGCTCAGTGTTCTCTGTACAGCACTGCGGTATATGTCAGAGCTATATAAATATATAATAATAGTGTGTGATTATGGGGGACATTAGAGTGTAAGCTCCCCTGGCACAGAGACTGATGTGATTGGCTCAGTGATCTCTGTACAGCACTGCGGTATATGTCATAGCTATATAAATGTATAATAATAATAACAGTTTGTAGAGGGGACATTAGAGTGTAAGCTCTTCTGTCCTTTCTTTGTTGCATGAGAATCAATTTATATATGTACCTGCCACCAACTACACATCCGGAGTTGCAACAATGGTGCAACTTGATATGTGGAGCCATGTTTTCCAAATTTCACATATAGGGCTTATTAGCCCTCATCAGTGCAAAGCCTGAACACCATGGATTGTGTGCTACTAGCAGATATGATAGTCGTTTAGTCCTAGGGTGAAAACAATTACTCAGCGCACTGTATGTATGGAGAATCAGAGTTGCTACACTAGGGCAGGACTACAAACCCCCCCCCACACCTCATCTCCATAATATAGGGGGTTCTGTAGTGTACAGAGGAGGCTGAGAACAATGTAACTGATAACAGTCAGCACAGACAGAGAGCACAGGAGGTTATCGGCTCACAAGATTTCTGGCAGGATCAACCAGTATATTTTGCATTTATTGAAGAGATATAACACAACACTTTTTTTTTTTTAAACAGACCAAATGGGAAAAAATAAGAGAAATTCGTTGTTGTTACATACACTTTAAGACCAAATCTCCGCACTCTCATCTGTGATTATAATCAGTACTTTGCTTTTACTAGGCAATGGGCGAATCTTGTTCTAAATCTTGAGGATGTCATTTAGTAGCTTCTTCTGTGTAATGCTTCCATTGATATTCTGCATAATTCGATTTTCGGCTCCTCTGGGGCGTCTCTTGTGAACTTCTATCTATGTCAGGAAATCTGGCTTTTAGAAAGCAGATCGCCTTTAAATTGAATTTGCTTTGACTTTCCCAGTTCCAGGGTGGTGATGTGCGAGATCAACCCCAATCACTCACATATCAGAAGACATCCAGTCCCTGCCCGGGGAAGGGGGGACTTCCTATAAATGGTTTAAATTTTCCTCTGTCCATTACTTATCTGAAAATTCAGATCTTTTGTATCAGTCTGATGTGACCGACAGTAATGAGAAAATCAATTATGAAATGAAATGCAAAGGGGAAGGTACAGTGGTTTCACATGCGTTCTTTCCTTTTTTATTATAATTTTATACATATATATATATTTTTTTTTTTTAATATTATATATATATATATTTTTTTATATATTATGTTACATTATATATCTATATATATAAATATATATATATATATTTTTTAATATT
>BLSH010406495.1:2078588-2097187 GCA_018402905.1 Glandirana rugosa
ACCCATACATTTTCTTTTGTTAATTAAAAATATTTAATAATATAAAATTTAAAATTAATATAATTTAGTTTCATATTCGTATTATGCAGTTTTTTTAAAACATTTTCTTTATTATGTTTTGCAATAACAATACAAAATACATAAAAAACACAAAGCCTTGTGGCCCAACATGACCACTGAAACAGTACACAACATACACTTCTTGGACATTTGGCTTGACATATGACCCCCGTTACCCTGATCCACATACAGAAGTACAGGAACCTCTATGTATAATACATTCAAAGCAATGGTAAAGTGCATAATATTTTCCCCCCTTTCGTGCATTACTCTTTCCAACAGTGCACCAATCACCTGTACGTATAATTAATCAATAATGTCCATCTTCTTACCCAGAGTGCCCCACGCAGATACTTCCTCACCCCCAGATAGGATTATTACACATTATATGTTGTACCTCTCACAATTGGATTTCATATCCCATATGCAGTTTTCTACCCAGCCAGCAGGTGGCATTCTAGTCTTCTATGGCAATTTGCAAGGCTACTGTTTTGAAAACAAAAATCCCTCTGTTTGCAGAACTCCAGTGACCTTTGTTTGATAAATAAGCATTTAACCACTTCAATACCGGGCACTTTTACCCCCTTCCTGCCCAGGACAATTTTCAGCTTTCAGCGCTGTGGAATGACGATTGTGCGGTCATGCAACTCTGTACCCAAACTCAATTTTTTATTGTTTCGTTCCACCAATAGAGATTTCTTTTGGCGATATTTAATCACCACTGGGTTTTTTTTTATTTTTGCTAAATAAATGAAAAAATAATTTTGAGAAAAAAACACGTTTTTCTTTGTTTCTGTTATAAAATTTTGCAAATAAATAATTGTTCTTCATATATTTTTTCCCAAAATGTATTCTGCTACATTTCTTTGGTGAAAATTACCCAAAATCAGTGTATATTATTACGTCTGTAGGAAAGTTATAGAGTCCTCAAACTATGGTATATATCTGAAAGTTGATCAATCCTGATGTACTGACGGCCGATCTCATTTCTTGAGGACAATACAGATACCCCCCCAAATAGCCCATTTTTGGAAAGCAGACAGTCCAGGGTATTTAGTAAGAAGCATGGTGGGTTATTCGAAGTTGTAATTTTTTTGTCAACATTTTTTGGAAAATGAAAAAAAATTTAAAAAAATGTTTGCAATGTTTTTTTTTTTTAAAATACAGTCACCAGTGCAGTCCAGCATCATCATATAACGGGCGGTGATCAGAGACACTGACTGGTGACAGTGCAGAAAAAAAAGTTATAATTTTTTTTTTCTTTTTCTATTACATTTTTTTTCTTTCTTTTTTATGATTTTTTTTTTTTTAACACACTGTGACCAGAGACATTTAATGTTACCATAGTAACATTGTAATGCTCTGGGGAAGTAATCAGGATATATATATATATATATATATATTTTTTTTTACACATTATGATTGCTTATAGCAGTGCATTACATTGCTATAAGAAGTCATTTTACTAAATTAAACTGATTCATTCAGTCTGTTTTATTGTGATTAGCTGTGAATGGTTAAAGCTAATCACATGACACAGATGGGCTGTGATTGGCCCTGTCTGTACCATGTGATCAAATTGACCAATCACAGCAGGTCACATGACAATTGTACACTTTGGATGGCATGAAAGGAAGGCATCCATTGTGTACAACTGTCATGTGGCCTGCTGTGATTCGTTACAGAGATCACATGGTACCGGCAGCGAGCCGGTACTCTGATCAGTCATGGGCTGTGTCCCTTGGACATTACCGGTTACAGTTCGCACCGCTGCGAAGCCCTGTGATCGGTGCTTCCTTAGAGGACATCATATGACCGCCACTCAGGATCACAAAACCACCGCCTCAGGAAACCAGAGATCCCCATAGTCGAAGGAACAGGATCAGGAACCAGAAGAGACATCAGCCGGGAAAAGTCTTTCACAGAAACACAACAGAGAAACTCCAGATGTGTTGACCAGGCGAAGGCAGGAAAGGAAAGAACCAGGCAGTTTAAATAGCCAGAAGGGGGTGGCTGTAGGTGGGACTGACGAGCAGGTAATGATAACCAGGTGAGCCACTGAAGAATCAATGAATGCTGATAATTATCCGACAGCTGAGCAGCCTGAGCACAGAGAAAAGGGCTACTAAGAGCCCAACCCTGACAAAGGTAAAGGATTTTCCCACCGGTCATGCAGCTGAGGGAGTGAGAAGCTATGTAGCATTCAGAAGTACAAGTCCAACATGAAAGGGAGGATAAGTCACCGCTCAACCGACCCTGTGCTTAGGTAGTATAAGGGCCAGTTCACACCACATGCAGCCCAGTGCATTTTTTTCTGGATCAAAAACGCATGGAAAGTAGGTTATATGGCTTTCAATGGCTTATTTCACACCAGTGCAGTCAGTTCCAGTGCGTTCCAGCTCCAGAAAAAAAAGTAGAACATGCTGCATTTTTCATGCACTGAACTGTACTGGAACGCGCTAAAACGCATCAAAAACGCACCGGAATGCACCAAAACGCACTGGAACGCACCTACATGCACCAAAAATGCACTGGAACGCACATGTCCTAAGAAAAAAAGGGGGAAAAAACTGCACTGGACTGCATCAAAAATGCACCGGAACGGACCGGAAACGCGTCAAAAATGTGCATGCAGAAAAGCATCCGGAACGCATCCTGACTGCATTTCTATGGTGTGAACTGGCCCTCACACCACATGCAGTCCAGTACATTTTTATTCTGCATCAAAAACGCATGGAAAGTAGGTTATATGGTTTCCAATGGCTTAGTTCACACCAGTGCAGTCAGTTCCAGTGCGTTCCAGCTCCAGGAAAAAAAGTAGAACATGCTGCATTTTTCATGCACTGAACTGTACTGGAACGCGGTAAAAGGCATCAAAAACGCACCGGAACGCACCTACATGCACCAAAAACGCACTGGAATGCACCGACATGCACCAAAAATGCACTGGAATGCACCTACATGCACCAAAAATGCACTGGAATGCACCTGTCCTAAGAAAAAAAAAGGGGGAAAAAACTGCACTGGACTGCATCAAAAACGCACCGGAAACGCATCAAAAACACTCATGCAGAAAAGCATCCGGACTGTGTTTCTATGGTGTGAACTGTCCCTAAGTGTATGTGGCATCATCCAACACCACTCCAGTCTCACCCCCCTCCCATGCATTTTGCCCCACTCTTCGGGTCTTGACAGAGGTCTGTGTCCAAGCCACGGTGGGCAGGGCGAGGCCACATACACCAATACTACCTAAGCACCGGGTTAAGAAGCGACTTATCCTCTCTCTCTGATTGGACAAGATCAGTAAAAGTATGACATCACCCTCATTTCTGACAAGTTTTTTTTTTTTTCTGCACAAACGCAGAATATGTAAAAAAATATTTCAATGGTACATTTAACAGATGGAAGAAAGCAAATAATAGAATTTCATTGTTCACATCTACTTTAACGATGTCATGCAGTTCCAAGGGAGACCAGAGGGGGAGCTGTACAGATTAATGACAGTTCCTCTTCTTACAGGCAACGGCTGATAAAATGTTGAATTGTACATTGTTTCTCTATAAAGAGCTGGTAATAAGAGCCAGTGATTTGGTTGTCACCACATATTGATGGCTTTAATCAGTGGCTCCGTGTCTCGCCAGATGTGTTGGAAATGGCAATCAGCAAAGACAGCTTGTCCGACATATTTCATCGCCCCATGCCGCTCTCCGCTAAGTCGTCAAATGATTCGGAACAGACAACGCTCCCCTCTTCTCCCCATCGTAAAAAAAAAAAAAAAAAAGAAGGAGATCTCCCTTCTTCCTTGGAGTTTATTTAACAGAAGCGTTAATTTTATCAGCCTGAAAGTCGCAATATGGCCAAGACGCTCTACTTGAAATGAAATGTCGCCTCCTAAGAACTTTACATGGCTGGTAATGAGGCTTTTAATTAAAATCGACATGAATTCAGCTGTATTTACCGGCAGGGTTGTGTCGTTTGCGACTTGACAAATTCCATATTGGAAGACTCGCAAAACGGTCTTTGGTGAGAATTTCTACAAGGCCGTCACCCATTCATTTCCTCATTTTTCTTGGACCGGTTCCTCTTATTATAGGAGAGGTTTAATGGTAATCTGTCAGAAGTATGCGAAGGTTTCAGAATAAGAGGACAGAAGGTATTGAAAACCAAGGTGACAAAGTATTCAGTATTATTTCTCAATTCACAGCTCATTTCCTGTCCAGTAATACAGTAATAGAAGCCCTATATAGAAGGAATTTGTTAAAAGATACATAAAAAAATATATATACACATCTGGAAAGTATTCACATCGCTTCACTTTTTCCACATTTTGTTATGTTTAGAATTGAGCGGACACCTGGATGTTCGGGTTTTCGTGCAAAAGTTCGGGTTCGGTCCGAACTTGACCCCGGATCCCGAACCCCATTGAAATCAATGGAGACCCGAACTTTTGGGCACAAAAATGGCTGTAATAAAAACCCTGGAAAGTGCTAGAGGGCTGCAAAAGGAAGAAAAGTGGGGGTAAGAGTTGGACAAGGGCCCTACAAAGAAATGGGGATAGGGAAATAACAATAATCTGTCCCTTACAGCACCAGCAGCCAGTGTTGCCAACCGCCAGTAAATTTACTGACAGTTTGTAAAAATCAGTGATTTTTAGAACGGTCTTTAAATATCAGGGTCTGATAATTTGTCATGCTGTGCTGACTTTTTAAGTGTAAACTGGGCAAACTACTTGATAAGGGTATTGTCAGTGTTTCCATGTTGTGTTTAAATATCAATTGTCTTCGTTTTTAATAGGAGTTTCGTTATTTTTCAGGTTGCCAGTAAATAATGTGCTCTGCCAGTAAGAGTTTCCATGATTTGCCAGTAAAAAACGTTGCAGGAGGTTGGCAACACTGCCAGCAGCATCCTCTGCCTACACTATCCTGAGAGCATGTGACATGCAGCACTACGTGACTCCAGCCTCATACAGAGGCTGGGTCACATGATGCACTGGCCAATCACAGCCATGCCATTAGTAGGCATGGCTGTGATGGCTTCTAAGGGCAAACCAGTGAAACGCTTGTTGATTGGCTGCCCTGCAGCTATTCAACAAGCGGGAAAAAAATACCAGAACCCAGAACCCGAACCCGAACTTTTTTTTAAAAGTTCGGGTTCGGGTCCCCAACACTGCAAAGTTCGGTACGATCCCGGTACTTTACAGTTCAGTTCGGGTTCGCTCAACTCTAGTTATGTTACAGCCTTATTCCAAAATGGATCAAGTTCTTTATTTTCCTCAAAATTCTACAAACAATCCCCCATAATGATAAGGCGAAAGAAGTTTGTTTCAAATCTTTGTGAATTTATTAAAAAATAAGCCCTCACACACACGGGCGTTTTTTGACTCCGCGTTCTTGGGCGTTTTCTGCAGCTCTCCATGTTATTCAATGGCCCCCTAAAAATGCAGACGTTTTTAGAGGGCGTCGGCGTTAGTGAGCTGTAACTAGAACGCGGGACCAGCGCGTTCCGAGGCTGTAGCGTTTTTGGCGTTTAAATCGGCAAAACACTCATTAACGCTCATTGGGCTCACTAACGGCGTACCGACGTTAACCGGCGTTTTTGACGCCTGCGTTTTCAGGTTAAAAAAATAGCAGAGGAGTGATTTTTTAAAAAAAATGCCTATTGGCGCCGGCGCTCACTAACACTCATTAATGCCAATGCAAAACGCCAAAAAAAACACAGATTTTTCCCTGACGTCGGGCCCGACATTTTGCTTATCTTTTTGCATACGCCCGTGTGTATGAGGCCTAAAAAAATGAAAAAAATCCCATGTACATAAGTATTCACAGCCTTCGCCATGACACTCAAAATTTATCTCAGGTGCCTCCTGTTTCCCCTGATCATCCTTGAGACGTATCTACAACTTGATTGGAGTCCACCTGTGGTAAATTCAGTTGATTGGACATGATTTGGAAAGATACACACCTGTCTATATGAGGTCCCACAGGTAACAGTGCATGTCAGAGCACAAACCAAGCCATGAAGTCCAAGGAATTGTCTGTAGACCTCCAAGACAGGATTGTATGGAGGCACAGATCTGGGGAAGGGTACAGAAAAATTTCTGTGGCTTTGAAGGTCCCAATGAGCACAGTGGCCTCCATCATCCATAAATGGAAGAAGCTTGGAACCACCAGGACTCTTCCTAGAGCGGGCCAACTGGCCAAACTGAGCGATCGAGGGAGAATGGCCTTAGTCAGGGAGGTGACCAAGAACCCGATGGTCACTCTGACTGAGCTCCAGCGTTTCTCTGTGGAGAGAGGAGAACCTTCCAGAAGAACAACCCTCTTTGCAGCTCTCCACCAATCAGGCCTGTATGGTAGAGTGGCCAGACGGAAGCCACTCCTCAGTAAAAGGCATAGGACAGCCCACCTGGAATTTGCCATAAGGCACCTGAAGGACTCTTAGACCATGAGAAGCAAAATTCTCTGGTCTGATGAAACAAAGATTGAACTCTTTGGCCTGAATGGCAAGCTTCATGTCTGGAGGAAACCAGGCACCGCTCATCACCTGGCCAATACCATCCCTACAGTGAAGCATGGTGGTGGCAGCATCATGCTGTAGGGATGTTTTTAAGCAGCAGGAACTGGGAGACTAGTCAGGATGGAGGGAAAGATGAATGCAGCAATGTACAGAGACATCCTTGATGAAAACCTTCTCCAGAGCATTCTTAAACTTAAAAAGTTTGATCAGTTATGATTCAACTAAACTTTTTAAATGTTGATTAACCTCCAAAATGTGGAATTTCCAAACCTTAAAGAACCGTTGAAGTTTACGGGCAATTTGAACCAGGCTCCAAAAAAAGTGAACATGACAGAGCAGTAAATGGTGGACAATTGTGTAGAATGGTTTGGGAAGCTCCTGGTAGCTCAATCCGATGAGATGATGGGGCCACAAAATCGCCCTGACCACATCTTTTTTAACGCTACTGTCCACCAATCTGGTAAATTCAGAATAAACAGATTCTGGGCGCAGCTTTTAGGTGAAAAATGCTCGAGCACTTTCTTGTAGGGCACTGATTGTGCCAGCATGTCCAGGTTAGCCAATTAGTTGTCTATAAACCGAGCTGCATTCACACAAAGCCTGCCTATTGATGTTACATATTTAAATGGAACATCTGCACTGCTTTACTGATAATGCACAGGGACCATATTGCAGGAGATTTACTGGCTTTTAATGATCTCTGGAAGGGGAGGGGGGCCAAGGAGCTTGTTAACCATTTTACTGCCTTAGTGAACGGGCTGTTAAGCATGCCAAGGTTTGCATGCAGAGTGCCAGCAGGGTAGGCTTGGCAAAGCGTATGGGATCTGGCCATGCTAGTAAACCGCTTAACGTATTGTCAACACACAGAGCTGATTCAATGGTTATTTGTGCTTGTTGGACTTTTTTTTTTTTTTTAATGAGGTCCACAAGACTACAGCTTTGTTTGTCCATCTGCAACGGAGTTAATCTGTCTGCCAGTCTTTTTATGTATGTTGAGTACATTTCAGGTCCTCATTTGTTTTTTTCTCGGGATGTTGTTGTATTTCTTAAAAGTGATACAAGTTATGGATCCTTTTTCCTTTTCATTTATATTGTATTTTATTGCAGGTGCTGAATGAATCATTACGGTTCAACTTGAATTTACAGGGAATTTGGCTAATCTTTGGCAGTTGGATGTTCATTTGGGCTCTTCACTGGTTCAGTTTTGTACCGTAGTTCACTTTTGTTTCCTTTTGAAATCAAGGATTTATTAAAGTCCAGTTGAGTACGTCTAACTCAACATGAGATGCTGTGCCTATAGGATCATGCCTCCATTATAGTAAACAAATCTTCTAAAGGCCAGTTCACTTGCAGATCTTAGTTTTGAAGTCATTGGTGGAGGGCCAGAAGTGGGCTGTTAAGGGATTCTAAGTACCAGTTTGAGGGCGTGTGTCGGTGGACTTCACCTCAGTCTGAGACAATTCCAAGATCCTTTGGAATTCATTGTTAGCTGCATTGGCCTAGTTTTGACCTGCACTTGACCCGCTTAAAGTGGGTCTTACTCTCCCCACAACTGGCTGTATATGGTTTGAATCTCGGCCAGTTCAGCAGGGACCATCCGAGATTCAATCCATGTATGGGCAGGCTGATTGTACCCAAGTCGATCCATCGATTGACTTGCGTACAACCAGTATGTCGGATTTTAACATGCGATTATTGAGAGCAGCTATAGCTTATATGCTAGCAATAATCACTGTGTTTCCCTGGCAGGGGTGGCTCTCCTCAAGCAATTTTCTTTCCTGCAACCATGAAAAGGAAATCAAGAAAATCACATAATTTATGGACTGCCTTTGACTTGTATAAGAAAACCCTCTTTTATGGGCTATGAGAATATGACTGGTATACCATGGACACCTTTTGATCCTTACTAAGCTCCCTCCTCACTAGCAATTTCTTTAGTACAAACTTTGATGTTTATCCAGCGTTAGGTTCTTTACTCTTAGTCCCAAGATTCTTTAGGCTCTTTCCTCTTATCCCCAAGGTTCGTTAGGTTCTTTACTCATGGCTCCAAGGTTCTATAGGTTCTTTTCTGTTAGCCCCCCAATTCTTTACTCTTGGTCCCAAGGTTCTTCAGGTTCTTCACTCTTGGCTCAGAGGTTCATTAGGTTCTTTACTCTTATCCCCAAGGTTCATTAGGTTTCTTACTCATGGCCCCAAGGTTCTTTGGGTTCTTCACTCTTGGCTCAAAGGTTCATTAGGTTATTTACTCTTATCCCCAAGGTTCATTAGGTTTCTTACTCATGGCCCCAAGGTTCTTTAGGTTCTTCACTCTTGGCCGCGAGGTTCATTAGGTTCTTTCCTCTTATCCTCAAGGTTCTTTAGGTTCTTTATTCTTAGTCCCCAGATTCTTTGCTCTTGGCCCCAATATTTTTTAAGTTCTTCACATTTATCTCAAAGGTTCTTTAGGTAATCTACTGTCATCCCCAAGGTTCTCTAGGTTCTTTACTCTTAGCCCCAATGTTCTTTCCTCTTGGTCCCAAAGTTCTTTAGTTCTTCACTCTTGGCCCCAACATTTGTTAGGTTCTTTACTCTTATCCCCAAGGTTCTTTAGGTTCTTTACTCTTATCCCCAAGGTTCTTTAGGTTCTTTACTCATGACCCCAAGGTTCTTTATTCTTAGCCCCAAGATTCTTTACTAATGGCCCCAAGTTTTTTTTTAGATTATTTACTCTTGGCTCAAAGGTTCTTATGTTCTCTATTCTTATCCCCAAGGTTCATTAGGTTTCTTACTCATGGCTCCAAGGTTCATTAGGTTCTTTACTCTTGCCCCCGAGGTTCATTAGGTTCTTTCCTCTTATCCTCAAGGTTCTTTAGGTTCTTTATTCTTAGCCCCCAGATTCTTTGCTCTTGGCCCCAAGGTTTTTTAAGTTCTTCACACTTATCTCAAAGGTTCTTTAGGTAATCTACTGTTATCCCCAAGGTTCTCTAGGTTCTTTACTCTTAGCCCCAATGTTCTTTCCTCTTGGTCCCAAAGTTCTTTAGGTTCTTCACTCTTGGCCCCAACATTTGTTAGGTTCTTTACTCTTATCCCCAAGGTTCTTTAGGTTCTTTACTCTTATCCCCAAGGTTCTTTATTCTTAGCCCCAAGATTCTTTACTAATGGCCCCAAGTTTTTTTTAGATTATTCACTCTTGGCTCAAAGGTTCTTATGTTCTCTATTCTTATCCGCGAGGTTATTTGGGTTTTTTACTAAAAGTAAAAGTAAAGGCACCAAAGTTCTTTACTCTTTGCAACATTTGCACTCTGCCACTCCATTGAACAACATTAAATCCCTGTGTATGCCTCAATCTATACAGAAGATTTACAGGGTATTGGTGCTCAGTCTGTTCAGCCCTATAGACAACACATTTCTGAGGAACTAGTGAGATTACTGTACAGTGACGTCGCTAGTTGCTAGTCTAGGGTAGATTCACACAACAGCTGTCTGCAGTATTTATGTGGCAGGTAGACTGTATTGTAAGCCAGAGTGCATTGGTCTTTTGTCTCTGAGCTATACTGGGTCAGTTAGCAGATTAAAGCATGAGGACAGGCAAATCATACCCTGATAATCTCTGAAGTATCAGAGTCAAAAACAATGTTTGCCTGTTTGTCGTCCTCTTTCTATATATAGAGCGACTCTCTTTCATTAGCACATAACGCATCAGCTCGGCAGAACTCTAATCTGGTCTTTGGCTTTGCCCATCTGCCGGCACAGCTGACCTCTGGGATAGCTGTCTAACCGAGCACCGCAAGCTCTTCCTGATGTTTAGCGTGCGGCTGAGCGGAAAGCGTCACGGGGCCTCAAACTTTGCTACTACTCTAAAAATAGACCGGGAGAGAAGGACAACATTTTCAGATAAATAATAGCAGTGAGTTGTTCTGTTTATTTAATCGATCGGTGGACCTTCATCCACGCTGCACAATTCCAAACTGGACTAGAGCTACAAATCAAAGGAAACATATATTTACTTCATTATTTATATATTTTCTTTTCTATGCAAAACTAAACTTTTTTCGATTCTCAAGACACGTTTAACCCCACTTACAATCCAACTCAGGCCTGCCTAAGGAGCAGCCCCAGGGCCATCTTTAATATTGATTGTACCCTGGGAAAACATTTTCTTTGCTCCCCCACTAATGTAATAGGGCAGAGCTGGGCAGCATTAGTAACTGAACTTCACACTGAAATATTGGGACACAGCACGGGACTAAAACGTCAAGGGACAAGGGAATTTAAACTGGGATAGTTGGCAAGTATGAGGCAGCTGTTTTGGGCCCCACAACAATGATGGTGCCCAGTGCAGCTGCCCCTTTTGCTCTGCCTTAAAGACGGCCCTGACCAGCCCACTTGTGACCCCTGACCACTGAAATGAATGCCTTATTGAGTTACATGTTAAAGCAGAGTGCTGGTGCCCAACCTGTGGTCCTTGGACCTCAGCAGTCTGTAGTGGGAACATTGATTGGGGTAATAGCATTGATCTCTATTAGCCTCATGTAACATCTTTCCAGTTCCGTATTGTTTTCTGCAGCGTATCCCTACCAACAATGTATCCTGTCCTCACTCTCTGACCCTCATTTCCTTTAATATGTAGCGCCCCCCCAAGAAGCCGCAATTAGAATGGGTTCCCCCCAGCCTTCACAGCCAGGCACACCAAATCTTCACAGGCACACTTGAGTGCTTCGTTTTTGTTATTTATTGAGGGGTTAGAACTTGGATAGGGATTGGGAAGTTATGGGATGCCCACTTGACTTCAAACAACTTCAGGGACAACTTTCCTATATACAGTCTATATACACTCCATCTCTTCCTCCAGCACTAGCTTGCTTGCAGGACCCCAGCTGGTACACTGTTTGGTGCATCTGAAAAAAGCAATCAGTCAGATCTTAGCAACAGCCCTTTACAGGCAGGAACCCAAGGCTCCCTTTAAGTGTGTAGAAAATTAAGTGTCCAGCATACATCCCTGTGGCTACTGATCCCAGCACCGCCTCTTCAGGCACTGCCAACCTGCCTGGCTGAAGCTGCCCCTTTCACTAGCCCTCCTGGCTAACTTCTTCTCCACAGTTCTCCTCAAACTGAAACACTCACCAGCCTACCCAGCCAACTTCTCGGGAAATCTCCCAGACATGCTGACCTGCTCCTGCTGTCCTCTCCTTGCTCCCATGCCACCAGGAAAGGATGTGTGTTGTGGAGGGTCCCTTCAGCATCCGAGCCCCAGACCTGAGGTCACCCCCCAGACTAGGGTGCACCCTCCAGAGCCACCGAACAGCCTCCTCAGCACTCCATCTTTCACCCGACTGCCCCTGCTGGCATGATTTTGCTGGAATTGGCTGGGGCCCTCATCAATACTCCAAGTAGCTCCTGCTAGACTTCATCGTCTACTTCTGGAAGTTTTGCCAAGGTTACAGAAAGCAGGGGTGGGGGGGAGGGGGGAGTCACCAGAGGTGCTGCTTGCTGAGTCATCCAGCCTCCCTGAGTCACTTAGCCCTGACCCAGGTTCAACCCAGGCCTGGCTCTCAGCCAGGCCAAATTTACCTGCACTAACCATCAGGGCTGCTGTTAGAAATCACTGGGCCCCGTACAGCCTACCTGGCAGGGCCCCCCAAATATATCAAAATAATATTTTCACTAAAAACACACTAAAATCATAATTAGTGCACACACACATAACAGAGAACCTGTCTGAATTAGCCCAGGGGGGCACAGAGGAGAGATCAGAAGCAGGCAGAATGGGGAGGGGGATCAGTGTGGGGGAAGCAATTACAGGAACAATGTCCTTTGTGTCTCTCCCTACGGTAGCTGAAAGCCGGCAGAAGGGGGAGAAACCGGCTTTCAGGTGTGCAGAGAGCCACAAAGGACATCTTTCTGTAATTGCACCTCCATCCAACCGCACCCATTCCCCCTGCTGTTCGGGTCCCCCCTGTGTGCCTGGGCCCCCTACAGGAGGACTGGTGGTCCCCCCCTATCAGCAGCACTGCTAACCATTAACTATGTACATCTATTCTAGCACACTCGAGGGTGCTACAATAGTCTTACAATATGCAGCTCTTTCAAGCATAACATATATTGAACAATATTTGTGACCTTTTGGTGATATCAGGGGTCACATTTGAGATCCCCATTAGCTTGTAAGTTGACAACCACAGCAGTGTAGAGAGTGCATGGAAGTGGCCAAAAGAGACTGGAGGAGATCAGCAGCACTGAGATGCACAGAAGGCAAAAAATATACAGTGCCTTGCGAAAGTATTCGGCCCCCTTGAACTTTGCGACCTTTTGCCACATTTCAGGCTTCAAACATAAAGATATAAAACTGTAATTTTTTTGTGAAGAATCAACAACAAGTGGGACACAATCATGAAGTGGAAAGAAATGTATTGGATATTTCAAACTTTTTTAACAAATAAAAAACTGAAAAATTGGGCGTGCAAAATTATTCAGCCCCTTTACTTTCAGTGCAGCAAACTCTCTCCAGAAGTTCATGAGGATCTCTGAATGATCCAATGGTGACCTCAATGACTAATGATGATAAATAGAATGCACCTGTGTGTAATCAAGTCTCCATATAAATGCACCTGCACTGTGATAGTCTCAGAGGTCCGTTTAAAGCGCAGAGAGCATCATGAAGAACAAGGAACACACCAGGCAGGTCCGAGATACTGTTGTGGAGAAGTTTAAAGCCGGATTTGGATACAAAAAGATTTCCCAAGCTTTAAACATCCCAAGGAGCACTGTGCAAGCGATAATATTGAAATGGAAGGAGTATCAGACCACTGCAAATCTACCAAGACCTGTCCGTCCCTCTAAACTTTCAGCTCATACAAGGAGAAGACTGATCAGAGATGCAGCCAAGAGGCCCATCATCACTCTGGATGAACTGCAGAGATCTACAGCTAAGGTGGGAGACTCTGTCCATAGGACAACAATCAGTCGTATACTGCACAAATCTGGCCTTTATGGAAGAGTGGTAAGAAGAAAGCCATTTCTTAAAGATATCCATAAAAAGTGTTGTTTAAAGTTTGCCACAAGCCACCTGGGTGACACACTAAACATGTGGAAGAAGGTGCTCTGGTCAGATGAAACCAAAATCGAACTTTTTGGCTACAATGCAAAACGTTATGTTTGGCGTAAAAGCAACACAGCTCATCACCCTGAACACACCATCCCCACTGTGAAACATGGTGGTGGCAGCATCATGGTTTGGGCCTGCTTTTCTTCAGCAGGGACAGGGAAGATGGGTAAAATTGATGGGAAGATGGATGGAGCCAAATACAGGACCATTCTGGAAGGAAACCTGATGGAGTCTGCAAAAGACCTGAGACTGGGATGGAGATTTGTCTTCCAACAAGACAATGATCCAAAACATAAAGCAAAATCTACAATGGAATGGTTCACAAATAAACATATCCAGGTGTTAGAATGGCCAAGTCAAAGTCCAGACCTGAATCCAATCGAGAATCTGTGGAAAGAACTGAAAACTGCTGTTCACAAACGCTCTCCATCCAACCTCACTGAGCTCCAGCTGTTTTGCAAGGAGGAATGGGCAAAAATTTCAGTCTCTCGATGTGCAAAACTGATAGAGACTTCCCCAAGCGACTTACAGCTGTAATCGCAGCAAAAGGTGGCGCTACAAAGTATTAACTTAAGGGGGCTGAATAATTTTGCATGCCCAATTTTTCAGTTTTTTATTTGTTAAAAAAGTTTGAAATATCCAATAAATTTCGTTCCACTTCATGATTGTGTCCCACTTGTTGATTCTTCACAAAAAATTACAGTTTTATATCTTTATGTTTGAAGCCTGAAATGTGGCAAAAGGTCGCAAAGTTGAAGGGGGCTGAATACTTTCGCAAGGCACTGTATATCAATTGTTTATGACACTCAGTGATTTTGCAAACTAGCTGGCATCCAGTGAGGGTGTAGATCACTCTCTTTAGATCCCTTCTCTTTAATGGAACCTAAATTAAGGAATAATCAGCGAGACAGACACCCTGGAAATGGGTTCTATCCTCATTGGGGACTCAGCGGCTCCGATTTCATCATTAAAAACCCAAAAGATATAGAAGTTGGGCGGGTGATTTGACATGTTGCTGTTGACTCAAAAATCTCAATTTTAGGTGGACTTACCCTTTAAGTCGGCTGTCACCAATGACACCCATGTTATGGAGGATGAAGGAAACAGAGTAGCAAATTGGAAAGAATTTAGAAGGAAACTGTCACTTCTTTGCAGTTTTTGAAATGCAAACTGACATTTTTTTAACTGGCTTGCTCGTCCGTTCATTCCTTTTGTCTAACAAGAAAATCCAGCAAAGGAAGCGGGAATGAAAGTGAATTTCTGCATTCAAGTTATTCCCCGTCCACTTTACACCTAGTTACCATAAAGCGTGTCACCTTGAAAACATTTATTAGTTGTTGATGTTTGTTTGCCGCAACGATAAAGAAGTATAAAAAAAAAAAACTGTTTAATAACCCCTCGAGTGCGGTGAAATTCTGCAAAGTGCATCGGGGGATTCATGAATAATGATTCTAAGGCGGCCGCCGTTGACATCTCGTCAGCGATAACATCAAAAGTTGGGAAATGACAGCCGGAGCCGGGCTCCTTATATTGTCTCTTCATAATTGAATGCCTTGTCTCTGAGGTCTCTCGCGGTTCCTCAATTCCTCTCCCGGCTCTGTCACCATTTGCACTTCAAGTTTTTGCCGAATCTTCTTAGAATTCCTAGGCGCTGCTCAATTGACAGAGGTCAGAGCGATCCGGGGAACTTCTTTAAAAAAAACGAGGATGAGAATCAACATGACGCCGCGGGAGAGGGGTGGCAAACAAAGGAATTATTTTATGGGAAGACGCCATGCCTTGCTGCAATGAAGGACACAAAGGGAAATTGGAAATTGTCTAGACTTACTTTGAAGAAATCTATGGTGTCGCAAATTACAATTTGGCTTTATTTAAAAAGAAAAACCCTCTGGCAAATATGTGAAACTATCTTTTGAAACAGGGGTCTCAAAACTTTTTAAACAAAGGACCAGTTTATTGTTCTTCATACTTTAGTTGGGCCAGTAGCCCACTATTACCAGTTGGAGCAAAGAAAACTCGGGCTTGGTGACCAGTAGAAGTAAAGAAATTACATAGCACCTGTGGTCAGTAAGAGGAGGAATAATTCCCCATCATTGGGGTCAGTGGGTGGAATAGTGCCCCATCATTGGGAAGAATAGTGCCCCGTCATTGGGAAGAATAGTGCCCCATCATTGGTATCAGTGGAAGAAATAGTGTCCCATCATTGGTGTCAGTGGAAGGAACGTTGCCCCATCATTGGTGTCAGTGAGAGGAATAGTGCCCCATCATTGGTATCAGAGGAAGAATAAGTGCCCCATGATTGGTATCAGTGGGAGAAATGGAAGGAACAATGCCCCGTGATTGGTATCAGTGGCAGGAATAGTGCCCCATCATTGGTGTCAGTGGGAGGACTAGTGCTCCATCATTGGTGTCAGTGGGACGAATAGTGTTTAATTGTTGGTGTCAGTGGGAGAAACAGTGCTCCATCATTGGTATCAGTGGGGGGAATAGCGCCCCATTATTGGTGTCAGTGGAAGGAATAGTGCCCCATCACTGGTGTCAGTAGAAGGAATAGTGCCCCATCATTGCTATCAGTAGAAGGAATAGTGTCCCATTGTTGGTGTCAGTGGAAAAAATAGTGCCCCATCATTGGTGTCAGTGGAAGGAATAGTGCCCCATCATTGGTATCTGTGGAAGGTGTAGTGCCCCATCATTGGTGTCAGTCGGAGGAATAGTGCTCCATTATTGGTATCAATGGGAGGAATAGTGCCCCATCATTGGTGTCAGTGGAAGGAATAGTGCCCCATCATTGGTGTCAGTGGGAAGAATAGTGCTCCATTATTGGTATCAATGGGAGGAATAGTGCCCCATCATTGGTGTCAGTGGAAGGAATTAGTGCCCTGTCATTGGCGTCAGTGAGGGGAATAGTGCCCCATGATTGGTATCAGTGGGAGAAATGGAAGGAACAATGCCCCGTGATTGATATCAGTGGCAGGAATAGTGCCCCATCATTGGTGTCAGTGGGAGGACTAGTGCTCCATCATTGGTGTCAGTGGGACAAATAGTGTTTAATTGTTGGTGTCAGTGGGAGAAACAGTGCTCCATCATTGGTATCAGTGGGGGGAATAGCGCCCCATTATTGGTGTCAGTGGAAGGAATAGTGCCCCATCATTGGTGTCAGTAGAAGGAATAGTGCCCCATCATTGCTATCAGTAGAAGGAATAGTGCCCCATTGTTGGTGTCAGTGGAAAAAATAGTGCCCCATCATTGGTGTCAGTGGAAGGAATAGTGCCCCATCATTGGTATCTGTGGAAGGTGTAGTGCCCCATCATTGGTGTCAGTCGGAGGAATAGTGCTCCATTATTGGTATCAATGGGAGGAATAGTGCCCCATCATTGGTGTCAGTAGAAGGAATAGTGCCCCATCATTGGTGTCAGTAGGAAGAATAGTGCTCCATTATTGGTATCAATGGGAGGAATAGTGCCCCATCATTGGTGTCAGTGGAAGGAATTAGTGCCCTGTCATTGGCGTCAGTGAGAGGAATAGTGCCCCATCATTGGTGTCAGTGGGAGGAATAGTGCCCCATCATTGGTGTCAGTGGGAAGAATAATGCTCCATTATTGGTATCAATGGGAGGAATAGTGCCCCATCATTGGTGTCAGTGGAAGGAATTAGTGCCCCGTCATTGGTGTCAGTGAGAGGAATAGTGCCCCATCATTGGTATCAATGGGAGGAATAGTGCCCCATCATTGGTGTCAGTGGAAGGAATTAGTGCCCCATCATTGGCGTCAGTGGGAGGAATAGTCCTCCACCTTTTAGGTCAGTGGGAAGAATAGTGTTCCAATGTTTATATCAGTGGAAGGAAATATGGCCCATCATTGGTGCAAATGGAAGGAATAGGACCCCACTGTTGTCCTCAATGAGATAAATAATGCCCCACTGTTGGTGTTAGTGGAAAGAATGGTCCCTTTCATTGGTTTCAGTAGGATAAAATAAAGCCCAGTGTCAATAAGGTCCCAAGGGCCACATAAAGGCAAGCAAAGGGCTGCTTCCAGCCCTGGGACCACAATTTGGAGACCACTGTTTTAGAACTCTATGTGCTTTTCAAACTGATGTCTGTGAAGGTTCTCATGTATCCAGGTCACGGTATATCCAGTAGTAGTAGATCACATTCGACTGGACTTAATCTGTAATGTCGTAGGTTATCCAAGCCACTTCTTATGTTTTAATGATTGTTAGATTCTGTCGGGGACAGGTAGGTGTACATTTTGGACGGAGAGGACAACTCGTTCACAAAGGGCGTGAAAGTAATAGTGCCGATTGCCATATTTTCCAGCTCCTAGAGGGATCCCACAGGTATGGTATATACTGTATATAGTTACATTGGTGCAAGCTGGAACAATATAAAAATATACCAAACCTGGAATCCAGTGAACCGCCGCCATCTTTGGCTCGCCATGAGCAGCCCATTCATATATTGCTGAGTAGACTTCATATAAGTATTGGATTTCTCTGTGACATCATCCTTTTTTTCATACAAAACGGATGAGGCCTCTGTGGACTCGAGGTGCAGGTCCGGTCCCCACGCCACATCAGCGCTTCATTGCTTTCACGTACATTCTGGCTGCTATCGATTCCTCCCGTAATTCTTACTTAATGTTTTTTCCCTGCGTTGTAATTTTCTGTAATTGCAAACTCAAATAAAGCTGATAAAAATCACCCCGGGGCAAAAAGCCTTCAATCCACACTGATGAAGTGCATTACCGCTGCCCAGCGAAGAGGCCTGAGAATCGCAATTTAAATTGTTGATGGCGTTAGGAGAGGCGGCCGCGCTGGAGGTGGGGAGTGGAGACCTTACACGTGAGGGATAATTAAAAGAGGACTGAAAACGAAGCAGAAAATTTGGCCGCTCATTGATTGGTGGAAGGAGAAGCTGATTAGCAGAGTTGGCTCCTGTCTC
>BLSH010406495.1:2114529-2132494 GCA_018402905.1 Glandirana rugosa
GGGGACCTCTGATGTGATGGGGGGACCTCTGATGTGATGAGGACCCTCTGATGTGATGAGGGACTTCTGATGTGATTTGGGGACTTCTGATGTGAAGAGGAGATCTTTGATGTGATGCAAAGCATGGGTTCTGATGCAAAGGGGGGGTTCTGGTGTGATTGGAGACCTCTGAAGTGATAGGGAACCTCTGATGTGATGGGGGGACCTCTGATTTGATGGGGGACCTCTGATGTGATGGGGGACCTCTAATGTAATGGGGGGACCTCTGATTTGATGGGGGACCTCTGATGTGATGGGAGGACCTCTGATTTGATGGGGGACCTCTGATGTGATGGGGGGGACCACTGATGTGATGGGGGACCTCTGATTTGATGGGGGACCTCTGATGTGATGGGGGGACCTCTGATGTGATGGGGGACCTCTGATTTGATAGGGGACCTCTAATATGAAGTTAGTTTCATCAAGGTGGTTCTGCACATTGTCCCAGGCTCAGGTTTCCCACTTATAACATTTAGGTTTTCTACATTTTAGAACTAAAACAACTTGTGCGGGTCTTGCTATTAGATTTGCAAAATGAAGATATCAAGTCCCAAAACTTCATAGGAACTAAAAAGTCTTCGGGAACCTTCTAGGGAGAAATAATTTACTTTCAGTTCTGTAGCTGGCGGCAAAATACGGATTTTCTCTGTCCGATCCCAGCACTGCTAATGTATTCACTTTTTCAAAGACATATCCATCCCCTGCAGCCAATGCCTGGAAGTCACCCTGCCACCTAAATATCTCATATGTCTGCCAGCCAAGGTAGCGGTACTTGTTTAATAAGAGTGAAGGACAGAAAAAAGAAGACTGGAGGATGAAATCTGAGAAACTTTTCTAACTGCCAAAACTTATAAAAATGGTAAAGGGAAAAGTACTAATACTGTAACTGTGTGTACTTGTAACTTTTTAGTAACTTTACAAATCTGCACAAATACATTGCAATGCATGTAACAATATATACGGCAATAGTATAATTTCCAGAAAAAACCTTCTTATTAAAGAGGAGTTCCACCGTTCCAGAATCGTCTTTAAGTTTATTAAAAGTCAGCAGCTACAAAAAGTGTAGCTGCTGACTTTTAATAAACAGCCACTCACCTGTCCCATGGTCCAGTGATGCGGCCGCCTGGAGCCTCGCCCCTCTCCCCCTCCCCTCCACGGTGCCGACATTACTTGTGTGGGCACCCGGCGGTGATAGCTTTCAGCTTCAAGGCCGGGCATGCACTAAGCATGCGCAAGTCGCGCTGCGCAATCCTAGTGGCCTGGCAATCTTCTGGGACCTGTGACGTGTCCCAGAAGATTGCCAGGAGGGAGAGGAGGAGTCCCTTAGGCGGCCCAGCAATGGAAGGTGGAAGAGGGACAGGAAGTACCTGTCAAATCCAGGTACACCCCCCCCCAAAAAATAATGACATGCCAAATGTGGCATGTAAGGGGGCGAGGAGTGGTTAAAGCAGAAGTTCCACTTTTGGGTGGAACTCCGCTTTAAGAAGAGGCATCCAATGACTTTGTCAGGCCTGAGATGTCATCAGTCTGCTGCAGACAGGAGGAAGCATTTTCTCAGTCTTCTCCTCAGTGATCAGCCTGCAACATATGTCCCAGTGTTGGACAGTGATTTAAATAATGCATTTTGTCAATTATAGTTTGGGAATTCTATTTATGCTGTTTGGTTCTTTTAGTTATTATGTTTTCATTTGATGTTCTTTTTTTTTAAATAGCATTTTGAGAGTTACAATCATTGTGCTGATAGAATAAGCGTCCTAGGTCTTAAAGAAGCCAGGAGATCTGCAAAACGCGTAGACCAACTCAATTAATTCTGGACGTGGATGTGGGTAGTATGACTTTTTATGCTTTTGTACAGTGAAAATGTGGTTTTAATTAATTGAAAACTGGTATACTGTGTATATACAGTATCTCACAAAAGTGAGCACATTTGTGTAAATATTTTATTCTATCTTTTCATGTGACAACACTGAAGAAATGACACTTTTCTACAATGTAAAGTAGTGAGTGTGCAGCTTGTATAACAGTGTAAATTTGCTGTCCCCTCAAAATAACTCAACACACAGCCATTAATGTCTAAATCGCTGGCTGAGTACACCCCTAAGTGAAAATGTCCAAATTGGGCCCAATTAGCCATTTTCCCTCCCCGGTGTCATGTGACTTGTTAGTACAAGGTCTCAGGTGTGAATGGGGAGCAGGTGTGTTAAATTTGGTGTTATCGCTCTCACTCTCTCATACTGGTCACTGGAAGTTCAACATAGCACCTCATGGCAAAGATCTCTCTGAGGATCTGAAAACAAGAATTGTTGCTCTACATAAAGATGGCCTAGGCTATAAGCCCGTCCCTCATTAATTGGTCCTTTGGGGGTCTTCCCAAGGACATTCTGTGGTATGGTTTATAAGAAGATTGCCAAGACCCTGAAACTGAGCTGCAGCATGGTGGCCAAGACCATACAGCGGTTTAACAGAACAGGTTCCACTCAGAACAGCGCCTCGCCATGGTCGACCAAAGAAGTTGAGTGCAGTGCTCAGCGTTATATCCAGAGGTTGTCTTTGGGAAATAGACGTATGAGTGCTGCCAGCATTGCTGTAGAGGTTGAAGGGGTGGGGGGTCAGCCTGTCAGTGCTCAGACCATACGCCGCACACTGCATCAAATTGGTCTGCATGGCTGTTGCCCCAGAAGGAAGCCTCTTCTAAAGATGATGCACAAGAAAGCCTGCAAACAGTTTGCGGAAGACAAGCAGACTAAGGACATGGATTACTGGAACCATGTCCTGTAGTCTGATGAGTCCAAGATAAACGTATTTGGTTCAGATGGTGTCAAGCGTGTGTGGCGGCAACCAGGTGAGGAGTACAAAGACAAGTGTGTCTTGCCTACAGTCAAGCATGATGGTGGGAGTGCCATGGTCTGGGGCTGCATGAGTGCTGCCGGCACTGGGTAGCTACAGTTCATTGAGGGAACCATGAATGCCAACATGTACTGTGACATACTGAAGCAGAGCATGATCCCCTCCCTTCAGAGACTGAGCCACAGGGCAGTATTCCAACATGATAACAACCCCAAACACACCTCCAAGATGACCACTGCCTTGCTAAAGAAGCTGAGGGTAAAGGTGATAGAATGGCCAAGCATGTCTCCAGACCTAAACCCTATTGAGCATCTGTGGGGCTCCTCAAATGGAAGGTGGAGGAACGCAAGGTCTCTAACTTCCACCAGCTCTGTGATGTCATCATGGAGGAGGGGAAGAGGACTCCAGTGGCCACCTGTGAAGCTCTGGTGAACTCCATGCCCAAGAGGGTTAAGGCAGTGCTAGAAAATAATGGTGGCCACACAAAATATTAACACTTTAGGCCCAATGTGGACATTTTCCCTTAGGGGTGTACTCACTTTTGTTGCCAGCGGTTTAGACATGGCTGTGTTTAATGGCTGTGAGTTGAGTTATTTTGAGGGGACAGCAAACTCTACTTGACGTCTGGCTTGTGCTGAGAGCACCTCGCCCAGATTTGGCTTGATGTTGATGAACAGCTTTAGTAAAGCAGAGGTTATCTACCACTTGCTCAGGTTCTAATTTTTTTGTTTATACCTCAATTACTTGGACTCTGTGAGACAGTAGCGAACCCTGCAGTCCCTCATTATAGAGATGAGGAAAGAGGGAGGTTTTGGTAGTCCTAAGGTGACAATACTAATTCTTTAAACATACAGTACAGCATGTGAGCATTATCACCATAGGACAAGAAGTGTGTTACTGGCAGGATCACCAGGTGAAATAAAGGAAAAAATAAATAAAGCCACCACATCTTGATTTTGGGTCAAGAAACCCTTTTATATCCATGCACAAATTTGGTAGAGATGCCATCGCATTTCAGCAGTTACAATATTTCCCCCAACATCAGGGCTTCATGCTGTTGGAAAAAGTAGACTCTGAAATAAAGAAACTTGATGGTGGACCTAATTTGTCTAGGTCAGTTTTTCTCAACCGAGGTTCCTTGAAACTTAGGGTTCCTCCAGAAGTTGCTTAGTGGTTTCTTAAGAAGTGAGTGGTAGTAGATGGATCTCCTGCCTGGTGGGATCTGACACCTACACCACTCTGCAGAGCTGGTGGTATGGAAGCAGTGGAGCTTCTCCTCTGATTTCTCAGGTATATAACCACTGGCACCAATGATCATGTTAGCTCTCTGTAAAAGAAACATTCTTCCCACTGACCACTGATGTAAGGAGTCCCCTACTGTCCCCAAGGTATAAGGGATCTACACTGCCAATAGTAATGTTTATGCTTCTGAGTGAACCTCAACATAAGGGAGTCCTTCCCTCATTGACCACTAGTGTGGTGTGACTACTGTGCAGTAAGCTGTAGATAACATCATTTTTAGCTTGGGTATCCTGAAACCTGAAAATTATTTCAACGGTTTCTCCTTGGTAAAAATGGCCATCAGTTTGGTGGCCCAGATTATTTTTAGGATATCCACAACTTTTGTGCAGTAAAAATTTGAACCCACTACAAGCCCTGGTGAAGGGTGGTTGAGCCCCCTGAAATGTGTTGAATTTAAATTTTGTGTCATTAAATACATTTCTTACTGGATTTTGAGCTTTGTGACACTCTTATCCTTCTAATATGTCCCATTTTAAGAAGGTTGAGAAAGGCTGGTCTAAATTAATGTTTCTCAACCAGGGTGCCGTCTGGGTTCCCTGGGGTGCCGCAAGCATGGGACACAGTTTTCCCTGGATTAGTGTCATAAATTGTCATAGTGTCATTGGGCCAGTCACCAGCACCATAACAACCAATGATGCTCTAGGGCCAGGACGCATGGCCTCATTCATTGCTATGGTGAAGGTCGGCTGGTTCACCTGTATCATGACAGCACATGACTTTGAGCCAGGGCAGGTGGCATGGAGGGTCACTCCAGAATTCAAGTGAAGATGGAACTTTGCTTCCTTTAGACCTCCTCCACTTCTTGCCCTCTGCCGCATTGCTGAAGCCAAAAAGTAAGGGCTCTGATGTAAAGAGGGGACTGTGTGATGGAGGAACTGTGTGTTTGGGGGGCTCTGTGATGGGGGACTGTGTGATTGGGGTGCTCTGTGATGGGGGACTGTGTGTTTGGGGGGGGCTCTGTGATGGGAGGACTTTGTGATCGTAGGCTTTGTGATGGGGGGACTTGTGATGGTAGGCTCTGTGATAGGGGGACTGTGTGTTTTGGGGCTTTATGATGGGTGGACTGTATGACCGGGGAGCTTTGTGATGAGGGAACTGTATGATTGGTGGTCTGGTCTTTGTTATGGGGCGACTGTGTGAGTGGGGGTTCTGCAATTGGAGGACTCTGGGGTGATGTGGGGAGTCTGATGTGAAGGGAGGACTGTTATGTGTAACCACCAAAATGCGTTGGCTTAACTACAGATGTTTGTTTTTCACTTGGACCTTAAATATTAATGGTTTATTACCTCTTCTTTCACATTGCACACATCTTGGAAAGTTTGTAAGATTGATAGGACCACAGGTATACTGGGATTTTACATTAACTTCTCTATTTGTGTTCTAGACGGGGAATTTGCAAACAATTGTATGTCCCTCTGTGGGGTTTCTGCTCAGCTTAGAAGAATCATGTTCTGTTTGGAACATTCAAATCACAGCTTCATTAGGCTGAATTATTGGAGACTCATAAAGTGCGAAGGAGATTTTAAAAATACATAGGTGAAATATTATTAAGCCGCCTGTGCAGATTTCAGGTGGAGCGCTTTGCCATAATTCTAGTTCATTGGCGGCCACAGAACGAAGGAACAGTTGATTAAATGTACCTACAGACAGTCCGCATTCCTAATAATCAAGTGCCTTTGATTCTGTTTTTTTCCATTCTATAAAGCAGCGGTAGCAGACAGCAAACTAATGATGTTAATAAATGAGCAATCCTGGTAGCGGGACGTCCTTTACCGTCACCGAGCCGTTGTTCTGAGCAAGAGTCCTTCCGAGCGAAAGAAAAGAGAATGCGCCATAGTGGGTTTGCCACAGATGGGTGTTATTTTTCAGGCATGCGCCTGACAATTTTATAACTTTGAGATAATTTATCAGAATGCCTAATGCGATTTCTGTGCGTTTCATTAACCATTGTGTTCTGCAGATAGATCACGCGGGTGTTGATGAGCAATTTCGTCTTTATTAACATACATTTGTGTCATGAAAGCATTGATCTCAGGGAGCTTTTGTTGCCGCAAGACACATTACAAAATGAGGACTGCCTGGGAAATGAGGGATGGGGGCATTTTGTTTAAAAGGTAGGATAAAGGTTAAAAAAGTGGCGCTCTTTGCACACAATGGTATTTTGAACCATACTAGGCCATGTGCCCTCAACATGAGTAGGGGGAGGGGGGGTACCTTAATAAGGGCCTGTTCTCCACAACCCTGGCTCGGTGGCTGTGGGGGTCTGTAGACAGGGTACTTGTGGAAAATCTGGAAGCCCCCTTTAAAAAATAAGGGGGTCCCCAAACACGGCCCCTCTCCTGAGTAAAGGGTACCTAGGGGTACAAAAGTGTAAAGTTTAAATAAAGACACATGGGTTGATTTACTAAAACTGGAGAGTGCAAAATCTGGTGCAGCTGAGCATGGCAGCCAATCAGCTTCTAACTTCAGCTTGTTCAATTAAGCTTTAACAATAAAACCTGAAAGCTGATTGGTTTCTATGCAGAGCTGCACCAGACTTTGCACTCTCCAGCTTTAGTAAATCAACCCCACACTGTTTGGCAAGTCCTTTAATAATGATATTAAAAAAAAAAAAAAATGTTGCATGATGTAAATCTATCATCATTCACATCGTCTAGCAATTCAGATCCACATTAATCATGAAGAATGCCTGCCAACTCACTGAAAGAAAAGACCCGTGTCTCCACATCTGCTGTGAATGACAGATCCAGTTCCCGATGCTAAATGTAGAAGAAGAAGCAGAGTATAACCAGTGATGTCATTGACCAAATATGGCCATGTGGCCATATTTGGTCAGTGATGTCAGTAGCACTATCACTGTCCCACTGTGGCTGGGGACACCTGGCCAGCAAACAAACGGGCCAGGTGACATCACTGGTCTCTTCAATGGTCAGCGACAACCATTGACAAAGGAAGTTTTCATATATGTTAGCTGTAGAAAAATTCTACTATATGGTTCCTATCAAATGTGCTAAAAATCAGACATATGGAGAAATGCCCAAAACAAACAAAGTTCATATTGAACCTATGTTCAGAGCGAACTGAGAGCTTTCCCCTGGTTAGAGGTTACATGAAAAACATGAAACCCCATGTTATCAGATCAGTAAGTTTTAGGGCCATTATCCAAGAAATGTTGTGCTCCCAAAGTCAGGAACCCATCCTGTTCCTTCTCCTGCCTCCTGAACTATACTGTTTTCCAGTGAGGAAGACTATCACAGTGATGGGTCTTCGATCAAGGGCAAGAGATTCTTGGTCACCTTCTCCTGCTTCCAGAGTATTACTGTTTTCCAGTGAGGATGCCTATGACAGTGATGGGTCTTCGATCAAGGGCAGGAGATTCTTGGTCCCCTTCTCCTGTTTCCAGAGACTTACTGTTTTCCAGTGAGGATGCCTATGACAGTGATGGGTCTTCGATCAAGGGCAGGAGATTCTTGGTCCCCTTCTCCTGCTTCCAGAGTCTTACTGTTTTCCAGTGAGGAAGACTATCACAGTGATGGGTCTTCGATCAAGGGCAGGAGATTCTTGGTCACCTTCTCCTGCTTCCAGAGTATTACTGTTTTCCAGTGAGGAAGACTATCATAGTGATGGGTCTTCGATCAAGGGCAGGAGATTCTTGGTCCCCTTCTCCTGCTTCCAGAGTCTTACTGTTTTCCAGTGAGGATGCCTATCACAGTGATGGGTCTTCGATCAAGGGCAGGAGATTCTTGGTCACCTTCTCCTGCTTCCAGAGTTTTACTGTTTTCCAGTGAGGAAGACTATCACAGTGATGGGTCTTCGATCAAGGGCAGGAGATTCTTGGTCCCCTTCTCCTGCTTCCAGAGTCTTACTGTTTTCCAGTGAGGATGCCTATCACAGTGATAGGTCTTCGATCAAGGGCAGGAGATTCTTGGTCACCTTCTCCTGCTTCCAGAGTCTTACTGTTTTCCAGTGAGGATGCCTATCACAGTGATGGGTCTTCGATCAAGGGCAGGAGATTCTTGGTCCCCTTCTCCTGCTTCCAGAGTCTTACTGTTTTCCAGTGAGGAAGACTATCACAGTAGTGGGTCGTCAATAAAGGGCAAAAGATTCCTGATCACCTTCTCTTGCCTCCTGAGTCCTACTTTTTTTTCCAATGAGGATGCCCATGCAGCGCTAGTTTCATAGGAGCCATTGATTTCATCCGGTCCTTTCCCAAACAGTGCAGAGGCCACTGATCACACAGGCAGCAGTCCATATATTCTGGCTCCTTTAAACAGTCTACATAATGTGTTATTAAGATTTATTGCTTCTAGAAATTTTAACAGGAGAGGTGTTGGGGTGGTATGGGATACTTCAAAAATGCTGACTTGTAACAGGAGGACATATTTCACTAGGTTAATCTCCTTTAAGCCAGAAACAATGGGGAAGGCCCAAACTGAAACCCTGTTAGAGCTGTCTCAAAGAGAGCTACTGCTGGCACCCCAAAAGTAGAACAGCACACAATCACTAGAATCCTGAGCTTAGGTCAATACTCACAATGTCCGAGGGCAGCTACACTCATTCCAGCCTCCACCAGGCACTCTTCAGTGAGTTTTCCCGGTCAAATCCCTAGCTGAAACAGTTTAGTTAGTTCCAAAGTTAATTAGGAATAAACCCCCAGCTCTGCTTTAGCTGGGATTTGGATGAAAATCAGCAGACTCCAGCAGAACTGCCTCAATGGGGCAGAAGCCCCTGAGTATGGGAACAGGAACAGGGCTGCTCCAGACCCCAGATTATTTATGTTCCCCTAGCCAGCTATTGGACAAAACTCGCTAGGGATTGGCTGAAGCACAATATATATTCAAGCTGCTCATTTGACTCAGCCCTCTATATTCTGGAAGCCTCTAGAATGCAGGGAAAACAATCAAAGCTGCAGCATGTGAGATTTAGAACAGCCTAGAGAAATCAATAGCTGCTCCAATGATTACAGATGAGCCAAAAATAACTAAATTGACCTAAATTGATCATCCTGGCAACCTACCTAGGAGGGTGCTACACATAGTGATAGGTCTTCAACCAAGGGCAGAAGATTCCTGGCCACCTTCTCCTAAATTTTGAGCTTCACTGTTTTCCAATGAGGATGCCTACCATAGTAGGTCTTCAGAAGATTCATGGCCCCCTTCTCCTGACTTCTGAGTCTTACTGTATTCCAATGAGGATGCCTATCATATATTTGGGACTTCAATGAAGTGCAGGAGATTATGGCCACCTTCTCCTGCTTTCTGAGTGTTAGCATTTTTCAATGAGGATGCCCATCACAATGGTAGGTCTTCAATAAAGGGCAGGAGATTCCCGACCACCTTCTCCTGCCTTCTGAGTCTTACCATTTTCCAATGAGGATGCCTATCATAATGGTAGGTCAGCAGAAGATTCATGGCCCCCTTCTCCTGACTTCTGAGTCTTACTGTATTCCAATGAGCATGCCTATCATAGATCTGAGTCTTCAATGAAGTGCAGGAGATCATGGCCACCTTATCCTGCTTTCTGAATGTTACAATTTTCCAATGAGGATGCCTATCATAATGGCAGGTCTTCAATAAAAGGCAGAAGATTCATGGCCCCCTTCTCCTGACTTCTGAGTCTTACTGTATTCCAATGAGGGTGCCTATCATAGATCTGGGTCTTCAATGAAGTGCAGGAGATCATGGCCACCTTCTCCTGCCTTCTGAGTGTTACCATTTTTCAATGAGGATGCCTATCGTAATGGGAGGTCTTCAATAAAGGGCAGGAGATTCCTGGCCACCTTCTCCTGACTTCTGAATCTTACTGTATTCCAGTGAGGATGCCTATCATAGATTTGGCTCTTCAATGAAGTGCAGGAGATCATGGCCACCTTCTCCTGCTTTCTGAGTCTTACCATTTTTTAATGAGGATGCCCATCATAATGGGAGGTCTTCAATGAACGGCAGGAGATTCTTGGCATTTTAAAATTAGATTTACCTACTTTGCCCAACTTGCAGTGCTGCCCTCAGTCTACATGGTCATTTTTTTTTCATAAAAGAGCCTCATATTAATTTTGATGAGGGCACCCTCATGAGTAAAAAAAAAAACAGGAAATGTTATATATGGGCTATGTGGGTGTAACTTGTTGTATTTGTGTGATCTCTGAGCCGGCATATCAGTCCCTGGATGCTGACCCTGGATGATGCCTAAATAAAGATGGCTCCGTCCTTCTGGAGAGCAAAGCAGAAGAAAGCATTGCCGGGGGGAGTCCTGTGATCTCTGTGATTGGTAATAAATACCTGGAAGTATTACAGTCACACATCACTGAGCATGCTGCACTTAACATGAAATCTGATGACAGGTACCCTTTAAACAAGCTTGTTGGATTCTGGAACTTTCGCGTCTGAAATTTCTTCGCAGTGATCTGGATATCCAATGGTTGCATTAATCACCCAATTATTAATTAAACCGCAGCTCTCCTCCTCCGCCACACATAATAATTCAGAAGTATCCAGCCACTTCCTGCAGTGACATAGGAGCCTTCCTGCTGGTCAAATCACTGCAGACGGCGGGTGACTTTTCCGGACTGCCGAGGGATGCTGACAAGGTGAACTTATTGAGAAGTTTTATGCTGAGAGCTGAAATACATTAAACTGAATGTTTTGCTGAGGAAGAACATAGAGAGCGATGTTCACTCTGCGGGTTTTAGCAAGCTTTTTTGGTTCTTAAAGGAAACCTGTACTGAGGCTGCCATTGGCGATCTGCTAAAAAATGCTACTTGACTGCATCTGGCTGTAATCCTGTAACACAAGCATGCAACCAGTGAAGTCAGAATCAGAAATCTTGATGGGTGTACGTGATCCAGGTCGGATTATCAGAACTGGCCATAACTTTATGACTTATGACCACTGACTGGTAAAGTGGATATCATTGATTATCTCATTACAATGGCACATAATAGTGGGTGGGATATATTAGGCAGCAAATGAACATTTTGCCCCTGAAGTTGTTGTGTTGAAAGCAGAAAAGATAGGCAAACGTAAGGTTTTGATCGACTTTGACAAGGACCAAATTGTAATGGTTGGACGACAGAGCAACTCCAAATCTGCAGCTCTTGTAGGATATTCCTGGTCTGCAGTGGTCAGGACTGATTAAAAGTGGTCCAAGGAAGGAAAACTAGTGACAGGGTCATGGGCAGCCATCCTCTCGCTGGATGTTCAGTACCAATCACCACCCCCCTTCTTTTGTTACTGGGTGGGTGAGTATAAACATACACTGTATTACCAGCAAGGTCCATAAAAACATGCATGAGCGAGTTTGGGGTGGAGGAACTTGACTGGCCTTGCTTGCAGTCAGGGCTGGCCCAAGACGTGGTGCTGCCTGGGCCCAAGAATGAAATGCTGCCCCCCACCTTCCCAAAAATAAAAAAAAAATCACACCCACCAAAAGGCCCCCAATCACGCCGTCAGCACTCACCGCCTTCTGTCAGAAGGACACCGGTCCCTCACACAGAGAGCCACCGCCACCTGCCAGTGCCTACCAGTGCAACCTAATAGTGCCCACCAGTGCCGCCTATCAATGCTTACCAGTGCCGCCCACCAGTGCCACCTATCAATGCCCACCAGTGTCACCTATCAGTGCTGCCAATCAGTGCCCATCAGTGTCTCATCATCGGTGTTACCTATCAGTGCCACCTATCAGTACCCCCTATCAGTGCTACCTATCAGTGCCACCTATTAGTTCCCTTCAGTGTCACCTATCAGTGCCAACCATCAGTACCACCTATCAATGCCACCTATCAGTGCCCACCAGTGCCACCTCATCAGTGCCCATCAGGGCCACCTTATCAGTGCAGCCCATCAGTGCCTATCAGTGCCCATCAGTGCAGCCTCATCACATCAGTGAAGAAGAAAAATGACCTTTTTGCTAAATTTTATAACAAACCATGAAAAAGTTTTTGTTTTTTTTAGTCTTTTACTGTATTTGTTTATTTATCAAAAATATAAAAACCCAGTGGTAATTAAATACCACCAAAAGAGAGCTCTATTTGTGGGGAAAAAAATGATAGAAATGTCATGTGGGCACAGTGTTGCATGATGGCGCAATTTTCATTCAAAGCGCCATAGCGCTGAAAGCTGAAAATTAGCCTGGGCAGGAAGGGGGTTTGAGTGCCCAGTCGGCAAGTGGGTAATGCATATAATGCATCAAGATAAAAAAAAAAAAAACTTCTGACTTTACAACCCCTTTAATTGAAGAAGCTGAAGTTAGAAGCTGATTGGCTACCATACACAGCCGCACCAGATTCTTAGTGCTCCAGGTTTAGTAAGGGCATTTTCACACTGGGGCAGGGGGGCGGCAGCAGTAAAGCGCCACGACTTTCATCGGTGCTTTACCTAAGTTATAGCGACGCTATGGCACCGCTATGCAGACGGGAGCGAGGCGCTTTTACCCCCGCCCCACAAGGGGTTAAAACTGCAGTTCAATATTTCTAAATGTAAAATAATGCATCTAGGGAAAAAGAATCCGCTTAGAGAGTACAGCATTGGGGGCACAGTGTTAGCCAGCACTACAGAAGAAAAAGATTTGGGGGTGCTTATTTCAGATGATTGCAAAATGAGCAAACAGTGTGACCAGGCAGTGGGAAAAGCAAATAGAATTCTGGGATGTATCAGTAGAGGGATCACCAGCAGGAGGAAGGAGGTTCTGATTCCTCTATATAGATCTTTAGTGAGACCTCACTTAGAATACTGTGTCCAGTTCTGGAGACCTCACTTACAAAAAGATATTGATAAGATAGAACGAGTTCAGAGACGGGTAACAAAAATGGTGAAAGGTCTGGGGGATAAAACATATCAAGAGCGACTTCAGGAACTTAATATGTACAGTCTGGAGGAAAGAAGGGAGAGGGGAGACATGATTGAAACCTTTAAATACATCAAGGGGGTGAATAAGGTTCAGGAGGGCAGTCTTTTCAATATGAAACCAAAATCAAGAACACGGGGACCTCAAACTAACTGGGGGGAAGTTCAAAACTAATCTTAGAAAGTATTATTTTACTGAAAGGGTGGTTGATGATTGGAATAAACTACCAACAGAGGTTGTGAGACAGTCAACAGTAAATGGCTTCAAACATGCTTGGGATAAACATAAATCCATAGTCAGACAACAAGGTTAATGTAAAAAAATAAAAATAAAAAAAATAAAATAAAAAGGGGCAGACTCGATGGACTACTCAGTCTTTTTCTTCCGTCACTTTTCTATGTTTCTATGTAAAACGGGGTTAAAAGTGCCAGCGTGCCACGCTTCCGAGGAGGTGCGCAGCCACTTTGGAAGCGCTTGCCATTGATTTCAGTGCCAGGGGCGGTGGAGGAGCGCTCACCGCATGGCCCCAAAGATGCTGCTTGCAGGGCTTTTTGTAACATCCTGCAAGCGCATCGCCCCAGTGTGTAAGCACTCAGGCTTTCCCATTGGGGTGGATGGGGATTTTTTTTCAAGCGCTATAAGGGTGCTATTTTTAGCTCAAAAGCGCCTGAAAAATGCCCCAGTGTAAAAGGGGCCTAAATCTTCCCCAATGAGTACTTGGCCTTGGTCTTTTTTTTTTTAGTCTATTATTTTATTACTAACATTGCAATGTGAGCAGTTTAGTAAATTTCGCTTTAGGATGAAGCTCTTGTGTTGTCCTGGCTTTGATTGTAATGTGAATAGAATGGCGGCTACATTGCGTTTTGCAAAGCGATGGGATTAGAAGGACAGTAGGGCACCATGACTGGCCGGGAACCTTGGCAGACTTGCCCTAAATCTGCCCTCTGTCCTAGAAGTGCCCTCGAGTTTTGTCACAACTCTTCCCTCTGTTGACTTATCCCTCGGCGGCGCTGACCAGGCGCTGACCCCTTTTGCGGGGATTTATCGATGCCACTTAATCCTCGGCGAGGCTTGGCACATCTGATGCTTCTGCTTTCTGAAAGATGCCACTTGAAGACTTTCCGGGGCTCTCGGAAGACTGTCCTGCGGGATGTCTCTTCTGCGCTAAAATGTCATTTCACATTCCGGGCTACATGGCGTCACGCCTTCCTCACTTATAAATCTTTTACGCGCGCCTGCATTTTTTATCAGCAGTCTTTCATGTGACCTGTAAAGTTTTTGCCGGTGACCTCGGCAAACGGCGTGAAGGAGATTCGCTCATGTTTAAATCATTCCTAGTTTTTTTTCTCTCTCATTGCTGGCTGGGAATGGATAGAATTACCCAATTATTTTCACTTTGCCCATCCCGCGCAGGTAGATTAATATTGAATAATGAGTTCTCTATCGGGTCAATCTCAACTCTGCCGTAAAATACGGAGTTTTCCCTCTTAAAGGTGCTCAGCGGTCACAGTATGTAAACCCAATCACCGGAATCTCATAGCAGCTAAATTCTCAAAGTTTGTATAAAACTTTGTATCCTTCAGGAAAAGTATATTATGTTACATTGTTTCTTTTTTTGGTATATAATTAGGTGTGGGGGACACATGTCAATGGCGGCAGCTACCCATGTTTATCAATTGAGTTTAGTTTTATCTTTTTTTTTGTATTGTTACAATGTAATCAGCGTAGAATATCGTCTGGTGGCCATACAGCTGTGATACACTATTTTGTCAAAAGTATTAGGACGCCTGCCTTTACACTCACATGAACTTTAATGGCACCCTGGTCTAAAGCTGGATACACACTATGCAATTTTCTGCAGATTTTTTTTTTTTTTTAGATTTACCAAAACCGTATAATATGAGGTCAGACCTAAACACTTTCAATTTGTATGCAATCAGGCCGGCCCTTGTACTACATAGTTGAAGGCAGAGGGGCAACTAGAACCTTCAGGGCCCCGGTGAAAGAAATTATAAAGGGCCCCCCTGACCCCCGGCCAGGGCTCTTCCCTCTTGCCACTGATCCTGGGGCCCTTCACTCCCATTACGGTACCACAGTGGGGCCCTTTCACAAGTTCTGCAGCCCCCTTTCTGCCATCTTCAGGCCTCCCCATGGCGGTGAAATGCCAGCGCCCGGTCACAATTGCGACCTTTGCAATCCTGATAGTTCCATCATTGGTGTCAGTAGTTGTTAATTTTTATTTTAATTTTATTATTTTTTTACCATTTCATTTTATTTCTTTTACAATTTTATTTTTACAATTATTTTTAGGAGCTCTGTTGGGGGGCTTTGATGAGATATCAGGGGGTCTAAACAAATCTCAGCCCTCAATCTCCATCTGTGTAGCCTCAGCTGCACAGAATGAATGGACAGGAATAGCTGTGCACCGAGCCTCCCATTCATTCAGAAATGGAAGTATAGTAAAAACAGTTTACTATGCTTCAGTTATGAATGAACCAATTGGTACCAATCAGTGACTCATTCAGAAAAGGAAGGAGCCGGCAAATAACAAATTTAACGACCCGGTCCCAGGAGGGGGGAGACAGCAGCTCTGTGGGGGGGGGGGGAGCACACAGGGACCCTGGGAACAGCAGAAGACAAGTAAACTGGGTAGGAGGGGCGGTGGGGGCAGCATATAGAGGAACCAATCTCCTGCATTAGGAGGAAAATGGAGGAGATTGGTTCCTCTAAATGCCGCCCCTGCCATCCCTCCTATTCAGGTGTACAAGGGAGGCACATGGGCCCCCTGGACCATGGGGCCCGGTTGCAATTGCAACCCCTATCGTTACGCCCCGTGCTTAACTTTACTACTGGCAGGTAGGACAATTCCTACATAAGCGTTCCATCTCTGCATTTTTGCTGTTGGGCTGGAGTTGCCCTTTAGATTTGCAATTCTCGGCTTAATCCTCTCCAATATCTCCCTGGAGCATGGAGCCCGGTTGCAATTGCAACCCCTATTTTTACACCCCTGATTGAAGGTGAATCTAAAGGAAATCGAACAACTAATGCGGTATAGTGTGTATCCAGCTTTAGTACATAGACATACCTCCCAACTTTTTGAGATTGGAACGAGGGAACACCTATTAGTAAAAGTATGTAGGACACACCCCCAGCCACGCCCCCTTAAAGGAGGATTATACAAAAAAAATGATTGGTTAAACCCACAAGTGCTTTTTTTTAACCACTACTATTCCTATATATTGGCTTTTGAAATCTGCAAATGCAGCAATTTAGAAATTGGATGAAAGATTTAGCGCTGGGAAACACTTTTTGAAAGATAAAAAGTGCATTTTATATCCAACTCCATAGATCAGACCAAGATGAAGGGACAAATGAAGAGGAAAGAGGGACAGAGGGACTTTGTTCCAAATCAGGGACAGTTGGGAGCTATGCCATAGGGTTCAATATTGAGTTGGCCCACCCTTTGCAGCTATAACAGCTTCACCTCTTCTGGGAAGGCCGCCCACAAGGTTTAGGAGTGTCTATGGGAATGTTTGACCATTCTTCCAGGAGAGCATAATAATGCAAAGAAAAGACAGCACACTGGAACTGCAATAATCCAAATTTTCTTTTATTCCATTTTGTCCATATAAAGGAATAGGCTTACATGTTTCGGCAACAACTGCCTTGTTCACAGCACAGAAGTGCATTTGTAAGGTCAGGCATTGATGTTGGACGAGAAGGCTCACAGTCTCCATTCTAATTCATCCCAAAGGTGTTCTATCGGGTTGAGGTCAGGACTCTGTGCAGGCCAGTCAAGTTCCTCCACCCCAAACTTGCTTATTCACACTATATTGCCAAAAGTATTGGGCCACCCCTCCAAATAATTTGGTGGAGGGGGGATTATGGTGTGGGGTTGTTTTTCAGGGGTTGGGTTTGGCCCTTTAGTTCCAGTGAAGGGAACTCTTAAGGCGTCAGCATACCAAGACATTTTGGACAATTTCATGCTCCCAACTTTGTGGGAGGAGTTTGGGGATGGCCCCTTCCTGTTCCAACATGGCTGCACACCACTGCACAAAGCAAGGTCCATAATATCATGGATGAGCGAGTTTGGGGTGGAGCAACCTGACTGGCCTGCACAGAGTCCTGACCTCAACCTGATAGAACACCTTTGGGATGAATTAGAGTGGAGACTGCGAGCCAGGCCTTCTCATCCAACCTCACAAATGCTCTTCTGGAAGAACGGTCAAACATTCCCATAGACACTCCTAAACCTTATGGGCAGCCTTCCCAGAAGAGGTGAAGCTGTTATAGCTGCAAAGGGTGGGCCAACTCAATATTGAACCCTACAAACTAAGACTGGGATGCCATTAAAGTTCATGTGCGTGTGTATAGAGGCAGGTGTCCCAATACTTTTGACAATATAGTGTACAACTACAATCAGGGATATGCAATTAGTGGACCTCCACTGTTGCAAAACTACAAGTCCCATCATGCTTCTGCCTCTGGGTGTCATGCTTGTGGCTGTCAGAGTCTTGCTATGCCTCATGGGACTTGTAGTTCTGCAACAGCTGGAGGTGAGACTGTCGGTGTTCGTACTGTGGGTCTCCGTCTTCGTACTACCCTGAACATCAAAACGTTGTCACCTCCAGGTGATTAACGTATAGGGACTAACATCAACATGTGATATAACAGTTTTCATAACCCTGTGGACGGAGATATGTGTGCGTGTACTTGAAATTACCGTAGGGTCAGAATCAAACATCCCAAGTTATAACTCAACCGGGTGGGAAACGTCGATATTGTCGAAGTGGAGAAGACCCTTCCGACGGGTATTCCAAATCCTCACAGATACCCTTACAAACTGGCAAGAAGGTCTTCTCGTAAACACTCCAACCTACTCTTCCGGACCGAGCGTCAGAGGTGAGATTAAGTAGGGTTTCCACAAGATAGTCCA
>BLSH010406495.1:2135996-2157751 GCA_018402905.1 Glandirana rugosa
GCCCCCCCCCCCCCCCCCTTCTCTGATTGGCCACAGCAAAGTCGCCTGGCATGAAGTCGTGTTCTAAGTCGCGCTATAAGTTGCCCAAAGTCTGAAGTTGCTTTCAAATCGCCTAGCAAAGTCGCCCCGTAAGTCGGATCGCCCCGGTGTGAACCGGCCCTATGTGTGCTGTCTGAGTTTTGTTATAATTGCTTTGGTTTGGTATTCGAATTACTGCTCACGCTTGAAGGCGGCGGTGCTTTGTGAATATTTTGTACTCCTAGAAGTAACGGCACGATTCCATGTTTTATTCTTTCTGTTCTTTGTAAAATTTTAAAACTCAATAAAAATCTTAAAAAAGTTGTAAAAAATATGATCAAACTCATAATCAATGTATCTCTGAGGCAAAACGATTGATCATTTTCCACCCAGGCTGATCAAGCCGGCCATACAGGGATCGAAATTCAACCGGTTCATCAGCCCAGATTCAATCCATCTATGGGCAGGCTGACTGTAGACCAGTCAATCCATCAATCAATTTGGGTACAACCAGCCTGTCAGATTTTTTTACATGTGATTGTTGCTAGCGGCTATAGCTACTAGCAGCTATCATTGTGTTCTGCTAGCCGGGAAGGCCACTGACACCGATGCCGGGGACTATTATAGTGTTCATTGACACCAGTGCCGGAGGTTTGGTATTGTGTCCACTGACACCAATGCTGGGGGTTATTATGTCTGAACACACCAATGTTGGGGGTTATTATCATGTCTGAAGACACCAATGTTGGGGGTTATTATCATGTCTGAAGACACCAATTCTGGGGGTTATTATCATGTATGAAGACACCAATGTTGGGGGTTATTATCATGTCTGAAGACACCAATGTTGGGGGTTATTATCATGTCTGAAGACACCAATGTTGGGGGTTATTATCATGTCTGAACACACCAATGTTGGGGGTTATTATCATGTCTGAAGACACCAATGTTGGGGGTTATTATCATGTCTGAAGACACCAATGTTGGGGGTTATTATCATGTCTGAAGACACCAATGTTGGGGGTTATTATCATGTCTGAAGACACCAATTCTGGGGGTTATTATCATGTATGAAGACACCAATGTTGGGGGTTATTATCATGTCTAAAGACACCAATGTTGGGGGTTATTATCATGTCTGAAGACACCAATGCTGGGAGTTATTGTCATGTCTGAAGACACCAATGTTGGGGGTTATTATCATGTCTGAATACACCAATGCTGGGGGTTATTATCATGTCTGAAGACACCAATGTTGGGGGTATTATTGCACCCATGCAGTGACACTAATGTTGAAGGTTATTATTCCATCCAGTGACACCATGTCAGTGCAAAAGATTTTTGAGTCCACTGGCACCAATGCTGGGGGTTATTATTGCGGCCACTGACATCAATGTTGATGGTTATTTTGCATTCACTGACACCAATGCTTTGGGTTATTATTGAATCAATTAATACCAATACTGGGGTTATTATCATGTCCAAAGACACCAATGCTGGGGGTTATTATTGTATCTACTGACACCAATGCTTTGGGCTATTTTTGCATCCATTGATACCAGTACTGGGGGTTATTATTGTGGCCACTGACACCAATGCTGGGGGGTCATTATTATGGCACTGACACCAATGCTGGGGGTTATTATTGCAGCCACTAACACCAATGCTGCGGGTTATTATTATGGCCACTGACACCAATGCTGGGGGTTATTATTATGGCCACTGACACCAATGCTGGGGGTTATTATTATGGCACTGACACCAATGCTGGGGGTTATTATTACAGCCACTAACACCAATGCTGGGGGTTATTATTATAGCCACTGACACCAATGCTGGGGGTTATTATTACGGCCACTGACACCAATGCTGGGGGTTGTTATTATTATGGCCACTGACACCAATGCTGAGGGTTATTATTACGGCCACTAACACCAATGCTGGGGGTTATTATTATGGCACTGACACCAATGCTGGGGGTTATTATTATGGCCACTAACACCAATGCTGGGTGTTATTATTACGGCCACTGACACCAATGCTGGGGGTTATTATTACGGCCACTGACTCCAATACTGGGGGCTATTTTCGTGCCCGAAGACACCAATGTTGGACTTTATTATTGCATTCACCGAGTCCAATGCTGGGGGTTATTATTGTGTCCACTGACACCAATGTTGGAGTTTATTGTTCCAATCATCAACACCAATGTTGGGGGTTTGTGTTCTTCAACTTACATAGTTTAGTCTGTATGATAAAAGTTCATCTAGTTCAACCAATATAAAAAAAAGAAAACCTCCTATGCCCACGGTTGATCCAGTAACTTCTTGGTGTGCCTTGAGATGCGCTGCAGAAAATGCAGAGGACCAAAAATTTTGGCCATTGAGGTGCAAAAATAAACTGCTATTGTGTGGCGCTCTGGAGGTGTCAGGGCCACATTTGAAGGCATCTATAATTCCAATTGAACCCTGTAGATCCTTGTGCTTCTTCTCCCTCTCCCAGTCTAAGCTCGGCTGTATGGGAGTGCAAACAGCTGATGACAACTCAGATCAGCTACTTACACTGCTGGCAATGAAAACATTTGCATTTGATGATGTATTCTGCATGCCTTTAATATCTGCCCAGAGTTCAGGTTTGGGTATGGAATAGTGGAGGAGGCTGGCTGAGGCACAACATGTGCCAGGGTGTCAGGCAATGGGTTCCTCTTCAGCTTCTCTTCCACTGAAAGGTAAGGAAGACAATTCGTTGTATTCGGTGTTATCAGCGGCTTCATATTTCAGAGGCCGGAGTGATTCTCGGAATGTTCCACCTGTAATGAGGTAGCACATGGGGCAGTTAGCAGGATATTTCCAATCCTAAAGAGCTTCTCAATATGGCAGCCAGCCAGGGAGTCATTAAGGTTGCTGATGGCCAAAGTGTATTTAAAAAATTCTATTAACCTTTTACCTCTCCAGCGTCTGACTCCACGCTAACTGGAATCTATAATGAGGCGGGAGGGGATAAAAAAAACGACTGGCGCTAATTAAATGGAAGATGAAAATCTGGGAATGTTTTTCCTGTCTGCCGGGCCAAGGAGAATTTTATGACTTTCTATTTTTTCCTTTCCAAGGATCTCTCTTTTTGGCCAGTTTTGGAATAGATCAGTGCTCCCCATACTGCCACCCTTTGCTTGCCTTCATGCCATAATTACAGCCACTGACACCAATGGTGGGGCACTATTCTTCCCACTGACACCAATGATGGGGCACGATTCCTCCCACTGACACCAATGATGGGACACTATTCTTCCCACTGACACCAATGATGGGGCACTATTCCTCCCACTGACACCAATGATGGGACACTATTCCTCCCACTGACACCAATGAAGGGGCACTATTCCTCCCACTGACACCAATGATGGGACACTGCTTTTCTCACTGACATCTGAAGTGCGTATTAATGTTAGAGGTGAGTTCATTCCTGTAAAAGGCAGCTTTAAAATGCAGAGTTTTCGTGAACCTATCTTTTTTTTTTGGCTAATTTTTATTTTTTGCTGATGGGTAAGTAATCAGCGTTCATTTGTAGCACTTGTAGAAGTCTTTAAAAAAATGCTTTGTGCCAGAAATGTGATTCTAGTGCCCAACTCGCAAAAATTGTAATAATTGTAGTTAACCTTATTATTAGGGATTGAAAATCAGGGGTGGAGACAATTCCCTAAACGAATCTCTGTGGAGAGAAAGGAAACGATCTCGGTGCCAGGTAGACACAGCACATAACTGAATAAAAAATGTAATTTTATTTATACATAAAGATAAAAAGCAAGATACCGGAACAGCAGTAGGCACAGCAAGTGCAAGATTCACGAGCAAAACAATATAAAACCATAGGGGTGTCTATACATATATGCAGCGGCGGCTGGAGGGTTTTTTGTTGGGGGGGGCACCCCACCCCTGCGTGCATCTGCCGGTTGGTCCAGCACTTACCTGGATAAATAGATAGATCCAGATAGGTGGGGGGTGTCATCCTGTCATCCAGCGTGATGGGGTTAGGACAGCGGGTCCAGGCTGGCGGGTGCGGGGTCCGGGCAGCAGGTCCAGGCAAACGGGTGCGGGGTCCGAGCAGTAGCTCCAGGCTAGCGGGTGCGGGGTCCAGGTAGCAGCTCCAGGCTGACAGGTTGCGGGGTCCAGGCTAGCGGGTGCGCAGTCTGGGCAGGGGTTCCAGGCTAGCGGGTGCGGGGTCCGGGCAGCGGCTCCAAGCTAGCGAGGTCCGGGCAGCGGCTCCAGACGGGCGCGTGCGGGGTCCGGGCAGTAGCAGGGTAGCAGGTGCGGGGTCCGGACAGTGGCTCCAGGCTAGCGGGGTCCGGGTAGCAGCTCCAGGGTGGCGAGCTTTCTTTCTTCCTCCCTGTCTCCACATCAGGTGTCCAATAGGATCACCTGACATATTGGCCAATCGGGAAACAGATCTCACACCTGCTTTCTGATTGACGGGGAGAAGATTTAGTGTGAAAATAGCAAAAATGTATTCACTATCGTCACACAACTGGGTGGGATCGGGACGCAGTGCTCTGTGCCCCAAGCTCACCCTTTTTTGAAGCCTATGGCTCTGGCTCCAATCATGTTCTTCAAAAAACACCCCTCCCCCCAATCCCTGCCATAGAAATCCATGCGCCCAGCGTCCTGAAAGGGGCCAGGTGCATGGATAGGGAGGTCGGTGGCGGTGTTAGGGGGGCGGCGCCGGTGCGCCCACAATGCTCGGGGCATATATGTTATTGATACTTCTCCAAGGGTGGAGACAACGATGCAATAGGTCCTCACAAGACATATGAACCTCTACATGTTTCACCACTATATTACCACTTCATCAGGAGGATAATGTCTAATAATGAAAATAACAAATAATACAAAACAATCAAGAATACGGAGATTATTATGTACATAAAAAATACAAATAACATTTTTTTTTATAAATTTCTTTTTATTGTTTTTGTAATAATTAGGTGCCAACAATTTGGCGCACATTGACCACGCAGGGTCTAAACAACCACACTTGCATCTAACTAACAATCCTCTCTATCACCCCAACAGTATCCCCCCCCCCCCCACCATACATCGTCATGCCATTTATTCAGCCAATATGTCCACACTTACATTGGTTTTTGAAACAAAATTACATTTTTTATTAAACTGTGTGCTGTGTCTACCTGGTCCCAAGATACTCCATTTTCCTTTCTTTCAATGGAGACTCGTTTGGGGAACTGTCTCCGCCCCTAATTCTCAATTTCATTTGGATGATGGTACCCTCTTTTTTTTCTTTGATTCTATACCCTACTTAATCAAGAGCCCCCCCCCCCTTTTTTTTTAATTATTATTAGGGGTGTGGTACTCTGGCAATCATTGGACTATATTTATAAAATCTCAAAAATTTGAACTGAATTTTTTTTTAACGTTGAAACGCGTTGATCCTCATATATGTGTAATCTTGTAATACGGTAATGCATGTGGGGTGGTTTTGTTCCAATAGCACACATCAGGCTTATTACGGCCATAAAGTATTATCAGCCGAATTTGTTTTCTATGGATTTTAACCACTTCCCGACCGCCGTATGCAAAATGACGGCTGGGAAGTGGCTCAGTTATCCTGACTGGACGTCATATGACGTCCTCAGGATAACAAGCCGCCGCGCGCCTGGGGGGGGGGGCGTATCACGGCGATCGGTGGTGTGGGAGGTCAGTCTGACCCCCCACAATACCGATTTCGGTAAAGCACTTTACCATGTGATCAGCCGTGACCAATCACGGCTGATCACAGTGTAACACAGGAAAGCCGTTTATCGGCTTTCCTGTACTCAGGTCTGCAGACCTGAGGAGTGGAGAGCCGATCGGCTGCATCCCTGACAGGGAGGGTTTGTGCTGATGATTTATCAGCACAGCCCTCCCTCGGATCACCACGCTAGACCACCAGGGAGCCTGCCCAGGGACCACCAGGGATGTGCCCACCCAGGACCACCAGGGAGCCGACCAGGGACCACCAGGGAGCCGATCTGGACCACCAGGGAGACCCCCCTAGACCACCAGGTAAGAGACATAGTGCCCAATGTGGATGGCACTCAGTGCCACCTTCAGATGCCACCCTAGACCACCAGGGAATGAGCCCCTATCAGTATATATGCCCACCAGTGCCCACCAGTGCCCCTATCAGTGCATACCAGTGCCACATATCAGTGCCCACCATTGCCACCTACCAGTGCCCACCTATCAGTGCCCATCAGTGCCACCTATCAGTGCCCAGTGCCGCCTATGAGTGCCAATCAGTGCTGTCTATGAGTGCCATTCAGTGCTGCATATCAGTGCCCGTCAGTGCTGTATATCAGTGCCACCTATCAGTACCCGTCAGTGCTGCTTATCAGTGCCGCCTAACAGTGCTCATCATTGCTGCATATAAGTGCCTCATCATCAGTGCCACCTCATCAGTGCCGCCTCATCAGCGCCAATCAGTACTGCCACATCAGTGCCCGTCAGTGTAGCCTCATCAATGCCCACCAGTGATGGAGAAAATTTACTTATTTACAAAGTTTTGTGACAAAAATAGAGAATTTTTATTTTTTTTCAAAATTTTTGGTCTTTTTTTATTTGTAGCGCAAAAAATAAAAACCGCAGGGGTGATCAAATACCACCAAAAAAAGCTCTATTTGTGGGAACAAAATGATAAAAAATCTGTTTGGGTACAGCGTCGCACGACCGCGCAATTGTCATTCAAAGTGCAACAGCACTGAAAACTGAAAATTTGTCTGGTAGTAAAGTGTTCTAAGTGCCCGGTATTGAAGTGGTTAATGATGTTTCAATAAAATTGTTGACTTTAATACGAATGCATTTGGTTACCAAAAGAAAATCCAGGTTTTCGTAAATTCTCTATTCGCTATATTTATTAGGGATATGGCATCCTGGCATTCGGACAATATTTATAATGTCTTAAAAATGTTTAATGAAATCTAAAAATGTGGGTTGCTAAGCCCCAGCTATAGAGTCGTTACCCATTAGGGCAGTGGTTCTCAACTCCGGTCCTCGGGACCCACTAACAGGCCAGGTTTGCAGGATAACTGAAATACATCACAGGTGATATCATTTGCTGCTCAGTGATTGCAGCATTCTAGTCTGCATCTCCCCAAAGTAATACTTAAAATCTGGCCTGTTGGTGGGTCCCGAGGACCGGAGTTGAGAACCACTGCATTAGGGTTTATTGGCTCTATGCCATTTTTTTTTATATATCTTTTATGAAAGTTGGAAAAATATTGACAGTTTTTTCTTCAAAAAAAAAAATTAAAGTTAAAAAAAAATAAAAAGAAATCGAAGAGCCTCAATACACCGGAGAGGTGATATTACAGGCAAACGGCGTTCACCCGGAATGAGGCAGCCGTGTCAGAGTGACATTTAATTCCTATGATTAACACCCAGCAGATGTGCCTATTGACAGGTTAGGAACGCGGTTGGCGTCAGCGCCTCCATCTTGCTCTCAGGAGATCGCCATCTATTAGAGCCTTTGGCTGGCTGCGGCAGACAGAAGGCGCCGGTAACCTCTCGCCGAGCCCCTCCGATTCCCCCCTGCTGTTGTGTTGATATAATGAATTGTTTGCAGGTGCTTAAGGGGGAGCGTTGGAGGTTCTCTTTGCCGCCTGTAACCGATACAAGGCGATTCGAGGGGAGAGCAGATGTAACGTCGCAAACTGCGATCCCTACTTCTGCTTCGGCAGGAAGCGTGTTTGTCCCAGAGACTCTCCCAGCCATGAGAGTTTCATAATAATTGCTTGGCGTGTTCTGAGGTTGCACTTTGTTCTGAGGTTGCACTTTGTTCTGAGGTTGCACTTTGTTCTGAGGTTGCACATTTAACGCTTGTAGCGCAGCGGGTGTCGGCTAAATTGACTTGATAAAAAAGGGGAATGGAATTGGCCTGCGACTGTCTTTTAACCACTTCAGCCCCAGGAAGGATCTCCCCCTTTAGGACCAAAGCACTTTTTGCGATTCGGCACTGCGTCGCTTTAACTGACAATTGCGCGGTCGTGCGACGTTGTGCCCAAACAAAATTGGCGTCCTTTTTTTCCCACAAATAGAGCTTTCTTTTGGTGGTATTTGATCACCTCTGCGTCATTTCTGATCGCCGCTATAAACAAAAGAATAGCGACAATTTTGCAAAAAAAACCCCCAAAATGTCTTACTTTTTGCTAAACTACAAATCCAAAAAATCAATATAAAAAAAATTTTTTCATCGGTTTTGGCCGATTTATATTCTTCCTCATATTTTTGGTTAAAAAAAAACGCAATTTGCGTCTATTGATTGGGTTGCGCAAAAGTTGCCACGTTTACGAATAATGAGAATTCATTTATGGGGTTTTTATTTTATTATTTTATATTTTACTAGTAATAGAGGCGATCTGCAATTTTTAGTGGTACTGCGATATTGTGGCGGACATGTCGGACCATTTTGACACTTTTTTGGGACCATTGGCAGTTATACAGCGATCAGTGCTATAAAAATGCACTGATTACTGTATTAATGGCACTGGCAGTGAAGGGGTTAACCTGCAGGGGGCGCTCTAATCGTTAACTGTGTTCCCTCAGTGTGTTCTAACTGTATGGGGGCTGGGCTAGCTGGGAAAGGGGAGTGATCATGGCTCCCATATACAGGAAGCCTGTGATCACAGCCCTTCCCCCTCTGCCTGAACAGAGATCCGTGTTTACATACATGGAACTCTGTTCTGTCAGTCCAGGGGGAGCCATCGCGGGTAGCCGGCGGACAGCGAGTCCACCCTACCCACTCCCTGGCCCCCCCCCGGAACACAGTTTCACGATAACGAGCCAAGTTGCCACAGCGGGCGGTCGGTAACTGGTTAAAGGGCTTGGCTTGTGATTGATCCTAATTGTGGAGTTTATAAAAATAAAATCAGTATAAAAATGTTGAATGCTGGATGGCCTGAGCTTAGAGGAAGAAGGTTGAATGATGCCGGATGTCAGATTAAGGACCTCTAGTGGCAGTAAAGAAGTACTGTGGGGAAATCGCCAGCTTGAAGGTGACTATTGCAGCAAAAGCTATGTTGTGCTGCTTCTTTTTTCACTGTTCAGTCACAGGTTGAATGATCTGAGCTTAGAGATAGAAGGTTGATTGATGCTGGACATCGGACTGAGGATCTCTAGTGGCAGTAAAGAAGTTCTGTGGTGGAAATATCTGGATTGAAGGTAAACATTGTAGTAAAAGCTTTGCTTTTTGTTTAAAGATTTTAATGGGCAATGCACAGAGGGGAGGAGTCAGGTGTTGGTAACACACACAGTCCAGGTCCAGGGGTGAGGCGTAAATATTACACAGAGTGTAGAGGTCAGGAGTAAGCAATGCACAGAGTGCAGGGGGTCAGGAGTAAGCAATGCACAGAGTGCGGGGGTCAGGAGTAGGAAATGCACAGAGTGCAAAGGTTAGGAGTAAGCAATGCACAGAGTGTGGGGGTCAGGAGTAAGCAATGCACACAGTGCGGAGGTCAGGAGTAAGCAATGCACAGAGTGCGGGGGTCCGGAGTAAGCAAAGCACAGAGTGCGGTGGGTCAGGAGTAAGCAATGCACAGAGTGGAGGGGTCAGGAGTGGGTCACACACACAGTCCAGGCCTGAGGTGTAAATATTACACAGAGTGTAGAGGTCAGGAGTAAGCAATGCACAGAGTGTAGGAGTCAGGAGTAAGAAGTGCACAGAGTGTAGGAGTCAGGAGTAAGAAATGTACAAAGTGCAAGAGTAAGCAATGCACAGAGTGCGGGGATCAGGAGTAAGCAATGTACAGAGTGCAGGGGTCAGGAGTAAGCAATGCATAGAGTGGGGGAGTCAGGAGTAAGCAATGCACAGAGTGCACGAGTCAGGAGTAACCAATGCACAGTGTGTATGAGTCAGGAGTAAGAAATGCACAGAGATATGAGTCATTATTAAGAAATGCAAAGAGCGCAGGGGTCAAGATTAAGCAATGCATAGAGTGCGGGAGTCAGGAGTAAGCAATGTACAGAGTGTGGGAGTCAGGAGTAAGCAATGCACAGAGTGTAGGAGTCAGGAGTAAGAAATGCACAGAGTGTGGGGGTCAGAAGTAAGCAATGCACAAAGTGCAGGAGTAAGCAATGCACAGAGTGCGGGGGTCAGGAGTAAGCAATGTACAGAGTGCAGGGGTCAGGAGTAAGCAACGCACAGAGTGCGGGGGTCAGGAGTAAGCAATGTACAGAGTGCAGGGGTCAAGAGTAAGCAATGCACAGAGTGTGGGGGTCAGAAGTAAGCAATGCACAAAGTGCAGGAGTAAGCAATGCACAGAGTGCGAGGGTCAGGAGTAAACAATATACAGAGTGCAGGGGTCAGGAGTAAGCAATGCACAGAGTGGGGGAGTCAGGAGTAAGTAATGCACAGAGTGCAAGGGGCAGGAGTAAGCAATGCACAGAATGCAGGGGTCAAGAATAAGCAATGCACAGAGTGCAGGGGTCAGAAATTGGTAATGTAAAGAGACGTGGATGAAATATACTACACAGAGTACAGAGGTCAGGAGTAAGCAATGCAGAGAGTAAAGAGGTCAAAAGTAAGTAAAGCACAGAGTGCCCCCGAAGCAAGTGTTGCCAGGCAGATTATAGCGAGGGCCATGGGCCGGGACACCATTGGATAACCGGGGAGGAATCCAGGGACACTTTTTTTGCTGGGGATAACGGCCTGGAATTGGGAACTGTCCCCAAAAATCTGCTCACCCTACCCAATCATTCTCAGTTTAAAATGTAAATGCAAGGATGCAAAGGCCTCCACTGCCGATAACTCGGCACAACACTGCCATCTTGCTACATATGGGAGTGAATCCATTAAAGGAAACCGACCGGCCAAATTTCATTTATTCCCTAAGAAAACCGCATCCTCCTAACATGAGAGCTTCTGCCAGCTGAGAAGGGTTGAAGCCGGGGGATCGGCAGGAGCCAGGCCAATAGCAGCGTGCACAGCTCCTCTGTGACGGGTTTCCTATATGAACGTGTAATTAGCACAATAATTTTTCAGTGCCTGTTTGTATCTACAAGCCGGTTAACAAAGATCCTTCCAGCCTGACTATTGATGGAACGTTGGAAGACTTGGGTGGTGTAATTAATGGCGGCTCTCCTTCTGACTTGTTCACATATTGACTTTTCAGTATATCACAGCAAAGGAAATATTACATATTTAATGTATTCCTGACATGTAGAATGTGACCCCGGGGCAGTGTGGGGGAGGCGCAGCGCACGGGACCCTCCAATCAATTATGACCCTCTGCTAGTTATCTGGTCTGCTGAACAATCCGTCAGACTGTTTTCCTTTCTTAAAGCTGAATTCCGGCCAAAAATAACACGATAAAAATCAATAGCTCATCAAAAAAGGAAAACCAGCTTTTGCTGCAATATTTAGCTTAAATCCAGAGCTGCAGTATTTTTTTCTGCCATTAGATGTCCTCAGTGTGATGACCAGCATCATTCAACCCACCGAGCCTGGTTCATCCCGGACGAGCCCCCAACCTGTGACTGCACAGTGTAAAAAGAAGCAGCACAGTGAGGAGCTCATCTCTCTGTCACTCTATTCTTACCTCCTATCAACATGCTTCTTGCCAGCAGTATATGAAATGGTAGGTTCCTTGTGCTGCTTCTCCCTCAACCAGTCACAGCTCTGCTTTACATGGAGGCTGATACCAAGTAAAATTCAGGTAATTACATGGCTTGCATTTAGAAAAAAAAATTCAAGGTCCATAAAGATGGGGATGAGCGAGTTTGGGGTGGAGGAACTTGACTGGCCTGTGCATTTCAGTATGGAGTTGGCCCAGCTTCAAATCTTCTGGGAAGGCTGTCCACAAGGTTTAGGAGTGTCTATGGGAATGTTTGACCATTCTTCCAGAAGCACATTTGTGATGTTGGATGAGAAGGCCTGGCTCACAGTCTCCACTCTAATTCATCCCAAAGGCGTTCTATTGGGTTGAGGTCAGGACTCTGAGGTCAAGGTCTCAGATCTCATATACACTTAAATGCAATAAAAAAAAATTTAAATGTCATTTAAAAATATAATCATTTTTCTCCTTTAAGAGCTTTGGGCGGAAGTGACGTTTGAAGTCGCTTCCACCCTTCAATGCTATGGAGCCGAGTGGGCGGCATCTTCTGCTCATTTGGCATCCAGGCTCAGAGGATCGAGGACCCAATCGTCTCCGCTGCTACTGGCGGGTCCGGCAAGCGGCGGAGATGACGGGAAAGTGGCGGGAGGGCACCTCTCCCGCCCCCAATAAAAGTGATCTCCCGCCTCAGAGACCACTTTTATCTGAAAGCAGGCCGTCTGCTGTTTAAAAAAATACACGGGTTATGGCAGCTATCAGATACCATAGAAATGGTATTCAACAGCAAAGTACCGCCGTATAATGACGGCGGGCGGTCCGGAAGTGGTTAAAGCGGAGTTCTACACAAAAGTGGAACTTACGTTTAATGGAAGGTGACCCCCCGACATGCCATATTTGCCGTGAATTTTTTTTTTGGGGGGGGGACCCAGGTCCACTTCCTCCCCTGGCGCCGTGGCTCAGGGAAGGAGGTTCACCCTCCCTCTCGGCGACCTTCTGAGACACGTCCCAGAAGATACGCCGGCCATTCACAAGGCGCAGCATGACTCACGTTGTGCGCGCCCGGCTTTGAGGCCAAAGCCGGGTGCCCACACCTGTGAGGGTGGCGCCGCGGAGACGGGGGGGAGGAACGAGCCCTCGGGCGGCCGCATCGCTGGAACGAAGGACAGGTGAGCGTCCGATTGTTAAAAGTCAGCAGCTCCACTTTTTGCAGCTGCTGACTTTTACATGGGTGGAACTCCGCTTTTATGAAGCTTACATAAAAATTGCAGCGACCGCCATTTTATTCTCTCGGGCTTGTGCTAAATAAAAAAAAATATAATGTTTGGAGGTTCTAAGTAATTTTCTACCAAAAATAAACAAAAAACGATTTTTACCGATATGAGAGAAGTGTCAGGATTGGCCCAGTTGCCGAGCGGTTAAAAAAAAAGTTTTGATACTTTAAAATATTTCAATCAGGAAATCAGATCAGCCCAGCAGGAACTTGAGAACCAAAAACTCTTTCTCCCCCCCCCCTCTTTTATCGCTATAAATAACTGATGATAATGCGCTTTTCCACTCGCCGGACTGACGCGGCGGGCTTTTTATTTTTTTTGCGTGATAAAGATTACATAATGAGCCCGCGCAGGGAGATTCAATGAGGAATTATGTGTAAAATTACCACTCGGGCCGCTTCTATTTCGGAGTATTCTAATGCGCTAAATTGCGTGCTACAATTAAGTTAATTTGCATGTGTAATACCGTCTCGCTGAGCAATTACGCACGCCGAGGAGGGAGAGGATTTGAAAAGGAGGCAGCAGACGCAGTAGGTGTTTGATCCGGTATATAAGGTCTATTTAAATATAGATTTTAATATATTCAAGAAACTAATAAGAACCTCCAATACTTTGAGTTTAGCGCCGGAAAGTCGGCGTCCTCTGGATGTTTCTCGCAGACGTGTGCGGTTCGCTTCGTTCCGAATTTAAATTCGGACGCATTTTTAATTATTTGGAAATTCGGAATCTATCCGATTTTCCAGATTACAATATTAACGAGTGTAAACGAATTCGAAATAACGTATCGACATTTCGGATGAAATTTGAATTTGAATAGTTTTTGAATCGAATTCGAGTAGTTTTCTAATCGAATTCGAATTTCCAAAGAGAATAAAATAGAATAGAAAATAAAGGAATAGAATAGAATAGAAAATTAAATGAAATAATAGAGTAAAACAGAACAGAATGCAAAATAAAAGAGGGATAAAAGAAAATAAAATTGCAGAATAAAATAGAATAGAAAATAATAAAATAGAAAAGAATAGAATAGAAAATGAAATAAAATAATAGAGTAAAAAAGGAGAGAATACAAAATAAAAGAATAAAAAAAGGGATAAAATAGAAAATAAAAGAGCAGAATAAAATAGAATAGAAAATAAAGGAATAGAATAGAAAATGAAATAAAATAATAGCGTAAAACAGAACAGAATACAAAATAAAAGAATAGAAAAAAAAATTGATAGAATAGAAAGTAAAAAAGCAGAATAAAATAGAATAGAAAATAAAGGAATATAACAGAATAAAAAATAGAATGGAATAGAATAAAATAGAAATAATATAACTATTTACCAAAATTTTAATAAAATACATTCAAATTTGATTAGTATAGAAAAGATTAGATTAGAATAGAATAGAAAATAAAAGAATAGAATTGAATAGAATAGAATAGAATAGAAAGAATATAACCATTTACCAAAACTCTAATGAAATACATTCAAATTTGATTAGAATAGAACATATTAGGTTAGAATAGAATAGAACTGACTAGAATAGAATACAGTAGAAAGAATATAACAATCTTCCAAAATTCGAATAGAATACATTTGAATTTAAATAGAATAGAAAAGAATGGAATAGAAACAAATAGAAAATAAAATAATAGAATACAATACAATAAACAATAGAATAGAATTAATATAATATAGCCATTTTACGAAATTCGAATTTCGAATAGAATAAATTTGAATTTGAATAGAATAGAAAAGAATAGACTATAATAGAAAAGAAAACAATAGAATGGAAAATAAAAGAATAGAATAGAAAAAACAATAGAATAGAATGGAATAGAAAGGATATAACTCTCTTTCGAAATTCAATTAGAATTAGAAAAATTAGGATTAATTCAAATTTGAATAAACAAAAAGAATTTCCGAAAACAAATGAAATGAATTAAAGAAATTTAACTAAACAAATTTATCTAAATAGCGAATCGAAAGGAAACAAAACAAATTTTTGCCTTCTGCACACGTCTAGTTTCCCGGACGCTGCCACATTTGTGGTCTGACTTGTACATACACCTGCCAGCCACTAGAGGGCAGATGATAGAGTTCTTTTATGGAAGAGAGTCGAATCTGCCAGAGCGGGTGACGATAGAAGCTCACCTGAAAAGCAAATCTCTGCTGATCGCACCCATGCTGTGGTTGTAGCCGAGGACCATATTGTTTCCAACTTCACCATACCTAAACCAGCTGTCTTTGGAAGAATTTTGCTTTGAAGGCCGCCTCCGATTATGCATTGCTGGAGCACATGCCCGTGCACATGTCCATTTTGAATGGCACCCCAAAGCACTAAGGCAAAGCACATGTGTTGCAGCACATGCCCAAAAAAAATGGAACAACGGCCACCTCTGCTGCAACCTCACCTGCACAGGACAGGGGATAAACGGGAAGTGCTCTGCGCTGAGCGGCTTCCTGTTCATTCACAAACTGAAGCATAGTAAACACAGTTTACTATGCTTCATTTATTAATGCACACAGTGAGTGCGTTCACTGTGTTCATTTAGAAAAGGAAGGCACCAGGAAATTACATATTTACTCGTCCCTACCCCCCGCTCTCTATCCTGAAACATCCCCCATCGCAGCCAGGGGGAGAAGAGAAGAGGGAAGTCAGCAGTACTGCCTGGTGGGGGCCCAACACGGGGGGAAGCCCAGGCAGTAGGGGGAATCATCACATAGTGATTAGGGTGGGCCCAGGCACACCTGGCACACCCCCTGTGCACACCCATGCTGATAACTGCTAATGATACCATTCTGTTTACTAAAATCTTCTAAACAGTCCCTTATCATCTCCTCCAAGAGCTTTCAGACTATTGATGTTAGGCTGATTGGCCTGTAGTTCCCAGGGGTGTATTTCAGTCCTTTTTTAAATATTGGTGCTACATTGAACCCCCCTGTTTCCCTTGTGAAGACTGAGGAGAAGAATAAATTCAAAACCTTCATCATCTCTCCATCTTTTGTAACCAGATTCCAGTCCTCATCCTATGTTGGGCCAATATGTTCTGAGCTCCCTTTCTTACTATTCATATACTTAAAGAATTTCTTGGGTTTTTTTCTTACTCTCCTCTGCTATATGCCTTTCATGTTCTATCTTAGCTGCCCTGATTGCACACTTATATTTCCTATTGCATTCTTTGTATAGTTGGAATGCTGACGATGACCCCTCAGACTCAGACAGTATTTTTTTAAGGCTATTTCCTTCGCTTTTATATGCAATTTTACGTTGGCGTTAAGCCACCCAGGACTTTTGTTGGCCCTTTTGAATTTATTTCCCCTAGGAATGCACTGGCCAATACCTTTATTTAATATGTTCTTAAAGCACCGTTCTTTGTTCCTAGGATTTTATCCCATTTAATATCTCCTAGAAAAGAGCGCAGTTTAGGGAAGTTGGCCCTTATGAAATTCAGTGTTTTTGTATTGCCATTGTGTTTTTGTAATTTATACTGAAATTAATTGCCTATGGTCGCTGTTTCCTAAGTTGCCCAGTATTTCCCCATCTGCTATCCGGTCCGTATTGTTAGTAATCAGTAGGTCTAGTAACGCTTCGTTTCTTGTTGGTGCATTTACCATCTGACCCATGTAATTGTCCTGCAAGACATTTAGGAAATGGTGAGCTTTAGGTGAATGCACGGTTCCTTCCGCCCAGTCTATGTCTCGATAATTAAAATCCCCCATTATAATGACACTTCCCATCCTTGCCGCCATTCCAGACTGTGATAGGAGGTCCGCCTTCCCCTCCTCTCTCTGTTTAGGGGGCCTATAACATACTCCGGTATTACTTTCCCCTAGGTTTCCTCCATATGAAGCCATAACCCATAACAATTCCACCACCTCCCTTGCTCCATTAGTGATGTCCCTTACATCTACTTGGACATCATTCTTGATATCTCTGCAATATAGGTAATACCCCTGAATGGTTACCAGCCAACCATGAGAGCTGTTAAACCAAGTCTCTGAAATTCCCCCACAATTGAAATCCTCCTCGTACATCAGCAGCTGCAATTCTCCCATTTTGCCAGCCAGACTTCTGGCATTGGTGAAAAAGCTGCATGGTTTTGCCACATGCTGTCTCCTTGTTGGTTGTTTGAGGCTGCAATTTGGATTTGTCAAGTTACTTAACTTGGGTTTAGGTCCTCTAGTTACCCTCCCACTACTGCCCCCTATACTGCCCTCTGAAACTTGTTCCACGCTGGCTATCTCTGCATCTGGACACTACTGATGCCGGGGCATTTTTTCCTTCAAGTGACACCACCAAAGCAGAAACTTCTTTCCTTCCTGTGACACCAGGGATGGTAATGTTTTCCCTTCACTGCACCATATTTGTGCACCAATTTCCTCAGCTCGGTGTGGTGTACCATAACTATTGGTATTATTTCAGTGCATCTATTAGCCCCTCCTCTCTGCAGTGTGCCATCTTCGCCCTGGGCACTGGATGACCTTGTCCTGGCACTGTGGTGGAGACACTCAGACCCATGCGGTTTGGTAATGCACTTCAATGCAATTCTCCATTAATTTTAAATAGTGCCTCAATGCGCCGACGCCATAGTGCGTTAAAAATTTGCAGCACATTCTATTTTTAGGACACCTTAGTGCATTGCCAGCCTATCCCTTTCACAGGGCTTCCTTAAAGTGTTACTAAACCTAGGAGCCTGCAGTCACTATATCTGGTCTCCCCAGGAGCCTGCAGTCACTATATCTGCTCTCCCCAGGAGCCTGCAGTCACTACATCTGCTCTCCCCAGGAGTCTGCAGTCACTATATCTGCTCTCCCCAGGAGCCTGCAGTCACTATATCTGCTCTCCCCAGGAGCCTGCAGTCACTATATCTGCTCTCCCCAGGAGCCTGCAGTCACTATATCTGCTCTCCCCAGGAGTCCGCAGTCACTATATCAGCTCTCCCCAGGAGCCTGTAGTCACTATATCTGCTCTCCCCAAGAGCCTGCAGTCACTATATGTGGTCTCCCCAGGAGCCTGCAGTCACTATATCTGCTCTCCCACAGTACACTGAAATGCAATTGTTTTAGTAAATATAAACTGCTAAATACATTTTCTCATCAGCAGTATATAGCAGCCTTGTAACTTATATTAGTGTCTGGTTAAAGCTTGTAGGAAGAGTTTTCATTCTACTCTGTCTGTCCTGTGAGGCTGCAGGAGCCCTGACCCTCTGTCTGGACAGTGCTGATTGGATCTGTGTTGGTCACATGCACCCTCCCAACAAATAAGAAGAAAAAACAAACTCTAGCAACACACACCAAACTGAGCATGTGCAAACTGTCCCCTAAGGCTCTGTTCTATCAGGAGATGGATTGGGGACAGTGGAACAAGGGGAGGGTCAGAGAAGGCAGGATCAAACAGCCTTTTTACACAATGCAGAGAATTAACCACCCAAGAGGTCCCACAGTGAGTATAACCAGCATGCTTTACTACATATACAGACTGTTTTTACTGTTGTGGGTTTAGTAACACTTTAACACATGTAATCACACCACATAACACGTGCAATTAGAATATGGCCAGCGTTGAGATTTTTTTTTTTTTTTCTGAATGATGCAGCTAAAATGAGTGTGGGGGAGGGGATTTATTTGCCGGTATTCTTAAAGATGTTCAGAGTTTAGAAAACAAAACAGAGCAAATTGCAGGTTGGAGAGTGCGTACAGCTGTATCTGTTCCTATAATAGAATCATTAATTAGAAATGAAGAGAGCAGTTTATTTCAAGGCTGGAGGAGCCGCCGTGACACGAACACAGGTGCGTTTACCTCCTGAGCTCAGGAACAATTCTGTTTTTCTGTTTTTGTTTTTTCTCCTTATCAGCTTTGATTGGCCGCTGAGCAAACTTTTTGAGGAAATCTGTCCAGAATGACAAGCAATGCCACGGAAGTCAACTTACCTTTGCATAATAATAATAATAATAAAAAAAAAAAAAAAAAAACAGCAGGGCAGGGGCTGATTTTTGTCAGACATTTGTGAACACAGCTAAAAAATTCACAAACACCAGGGTTGTGTAATCTCTGAGCGAGCCTCAACAAAGATGGTGCCTCGCTTCTGGAGAAGAAAGTGGATGAAGGCATTGTTAGGGGACGAGGTGATGTGATGATAGGTCTGCCCATCCAGTGAACACAGAGCTGTCAGTCTAACACTGAGTGTGCTCACAGAAGGGTAGAGCCAAAGAATGACCTCATGTTGTTGTTTCTCCTTCATTGAGACAGACTGTAGGCAGGGCAGTGACCAAGCTGTATTGCTCAGCTGAAGAGGGTAAAAGCGTGGCCACTGATCAGACACCAGCAGAGCTGTCAGTCTAGCACAGTGAATGTGCTTACAGGTGGGTAGAGCCCAAGAATAAGCCTCATGTTTTTGCTTCTTCATTTTCCAATTAGCAGACTAGAAGCAGGTAATTTACCAAGCTGTATTACTCAGCTGCCATGGAGAAACGTGTGGTGACTGACCAGACACCAACAGAGGTTTCAGTTTAACACTGTGAGTCTGCTTACAGGAGGGTAGAGCCCAAGAATGACCTAATGTTGCTGCATTAACTTCATTGTCCAATTAGCAGACTAGAGGCAGTTCAATGACCAAGCTGTTCATCACTGTGCTGCTTCTCCTTTCATTGTCCAGTCATAGGTTGGGGGCTCGTCCGGGATGACCTGAGCTTAGAGGAAGGAGGTTGAACAATGCTGGCCATCAGACTGAGGACATCTAGTGGCAGAAATAAAGCATTGAAGGGATAATCTCTGAATTAAGGCCTGGTTCACACCTATGAAGGTTGCAGTTTGCATATTCCAGGTGCATTTTTCATTTTTCAATACACATTTTTGATCCAATGAGGTCTATGTAACCAAAAACCAGTTCCTGGCCCTTTCCATAAAATGCACAGATGTGAACGTGACCCATGTTAAATGGACTGTGGTGTGTTTCTGCAAAACTGAAAACGCACTAAAAAATGAAATATGAAGTGCTGCTATGGACCTCACAACCAACCAAAACTAATATACAAAATAAAAATATTAAAGAACAACATATCACCCTAAAAATACACATGAAAATGCTGCAACCATTACCAAGTGACCTCAACACCACAAATAATGATAATAAAAAATTGTGCGCTAATTCAAGAAGCTATGCAGCAAAAATAGACAAACATGCATGAATGACTATTCCTAATTTTAAAAAAAAAACAGTGATATGCAATAATATGCGATAATGTTGTGAAGCACTGATAGAGTGCACTAATTCAAGAAGCTATGCAGAAAAATAGACAAAAATGCAGAAACAACTTTCCCTAATTTAAAATAAAAAACAAAAAAATGCAGTAATATGCGATAATATGTGAAACAGTGATAAAGTACTCAGATCAAAAGCAGATATTCATCAGATTTTGGATAAAAAAATAATAAAATAAGTCCCAAATAATAAAGTGCATGTGCATCAAAAAGTGATGAGATGTGAAGATCAGGTGCTCAAAAAACTGTTCTTGAAAGTTGTGAACACAGTTGCTCCCACCATCCATGCATCCACCAGGGTTGTGCCCAAGCAGCTCACAAAGACCACAACAGGTCTAGTGGCGCTTTGGTATACATATCCTTAACAGCGGTTCATGGTCCACCCTCCTCTCCTCTCCTTCATCAAAATCCACAGCTGGTCTGACAAGGCTTTAATATATGGATCCTTTATGGAAAATCACATTCTACTCTCCTCTCCTTATAGCATAAACCCAGGGATGTGGTATATGGCTCAGTAATCGGGGATAAGTATCCACTGTGCTGTATTGGATCTCCCCCTCCCCTCCATTCACAGGCCGTACATGACAAATAAAAACTCCATAGTGTAGTAATTTCACAGAAGTCGTTTTATTTAAACACAATACCTTACATCTAGGTTAAAAGAAAGCAGTATCGATACAATCCCTACTTCCGGTCTGTAAGTAGGCTGTAAGTGATGTCAACGGCTCCTCCTACATGTTACGTCACTGGTCACGTAAACTTTTCACTAAAAATTGCATAGGTGTGCACCAGACCTGAAGGTGAATGTTGCAGCAATGGCTGATATGGTTATCTTGCATTTTAATAGGCTTCTCTTTTTTTGTGCTATTTTTGGCTGCTTTGGGCTTTAAATAACTAAGCTTTTGCTGCTAGCCACGTGCAGTGTTCCATGTGATAAAAAGGTTGGGGGCTCGTCCGGGATGACCAGAGCTTAGAGGAAGTGGGTTGAACAATGCTGGCCATCAGACTGAGGACATCTAGTGGCAGAAATAAAGCAGTGAAGGGATAATTTCTGAATCGAAGGTCAATATTGCAGCAATGGCTGATATAGTTATCTTGCATTTTAACCACTTGACAACTGGGCACTTAAACCCCCTTCCTAACCAGACCAATTTTCAGCCTTCAGCACTCTCACATTTTGAATGACAATTACTCAGTCATGCAACATTGTACCCATATGAAATTTGCGTCCTTTTTTTCACACAAATAGAGCTTTCTTTTGGTGGTATTTAATCATCGCTGGCTTTTTTATTTTTTGCGCTATAATTAAAAAAAGACCGAAAATTTTGTAAAAAAATAATTTTTCTTTGTTTCGGTTATAAAATTTTGCAAATTAGTAATTTTTCTTCATAAATTTTGGCCAAAATTTATACTGCTATATATCTTTGGTAAAAAAAAACCAAATTTGTGTATATTATTTGGTCTTTGTGAAAGTTATAGAACACTCTCACGACTTCCGACTTTTAACCAGACCAATCCTTCCCCCAAATTCACGGGTCAACAGTTCACCAATTTTACGTTCTATTGATATAGTCGGTAACGACGTTATAACTGGAAGCTAAGTCTTTAATAGGGAA
>BLSH010406495.1:2165094-2201891 GCA_018402905.1 Glandirana rugosa
GACGACTACCTTTTATAATGTAACAAAGTTCCTTCTGAGGTGGGACGCGAACGAAAATAAATGAATATAATATATAATATAAGGTATAATAATATAATATAATAAAAATTGTAAAAAAATTACATCAATTTGAGGAAATTATTGGCGTGGGATAAGTAAATAAAAGCAAGCGCAGGGTGGAGTCTTCCTTGAAACAATGTAATATTTTCCATCAGCAGCTCAGCCTTGGATTCCAGTCTTTAACCCTCACCAAACGCTCTACGGCGCCGCGCTGCACCTCAGCGGTGACCCCACTTTAGCTTCTCCCGAAACAAAATTACCTTTCTTGTCGCCATCCAGAAAATTTCATCTATAAATCTATTTTCCAGGCGCCCGGCCCGGCCCCGGTCAGGTGGTTATTGGTCTTTGTGCAAACGCATTAAAAGAGATCACAAGGGCCGAAGGCGGGGAAAATTGGCACGCGCCGCGTAATCCCGGCTCAAACAGGAGCTGGAACGTCGATAGAGCATTGACGCTGCCGGTAACTGCCATCCATCACGGTGGAAGAAACGCTTAAATGCTCGTTTTCTACGTAATTACGTTTATTTTTCTCTAACAAATGAATATTTCTCTTCAGCGGAAGTGACAGTTGGAATTGGCGCCGGTAATCGCTGCGCCATTACTTACTTATCGAATAGTATGGAAACCCCCGAGGATGAATGTCTCCTATTTAATTCCGTTTGGTTAGTTAAATATACCATCAAAAGCATATTGTTATATCTGTTTGATAAGTACATAAAAAAAATACCCGTTGATCCTGCCAGAAATCTTGTGTGTTGATAACTTCCTGTGTTACACTTTTATCAGCTACATTGTTCCTATTTCTTTCTGTGAACTACATAACCCCTCTGCCAGGGCCAGATTAACGTAGGGGCTATTGGAACTGCAGCTCCAGGCCCCTACCTTATTATAGGCCCAGCCGCCCAAGAACTTCCCCCTGTCACCACGGCACCGCCACTCTGCTCACCACTGCTCAGTGTCCACTGCTGTGAAAATTACTAGTTGCTAGAACCGCCTAGCATCCTAGCAACCATTCAAGCACAAGAACAGGCCTCTGCAGAGGAGGAGGATGTAACTTCCTCAGCACCAGGTCCATGATGCTCTTAATCCAGCCCTGCCCTCTGCCTATGGTTATAGAGAAGAGGAGGATATTATCTGTAATCCTGTCCTATGGTGACAACGCTGCTTCTTCATAGATGGTACAGGAAGTGTGTATTACTGGCAGGATCAGCACCGGAGATGTGGGAACAATACAAAGATGCATAAGCACTTTGGACCTTTTTATCATCATAGAGGAGTCATTCACACTTGCTTTCAAGTGTGCTCTTCAGAGAGCGTAGTATCGCTTCCTTACCGCCTGGTTTAACCCCTTGGACCGTGCGCTAATGCCTTACACTGTTTTTATTTATTTATTTATTTACTAGTAATGGCAGCGATCAGAGATTTATAGCACCACTGCGATATTGTGGTGGACAATTAGACACTAACTGACACTTTTGACACTTTGTCGGGACCAGTGACACTAATACAGTGATCAGTGCTAAAAATATGCACTGTCACTGTACTAATGACGCTGGCTGGGAAGGGGTTAAACATCTAGGATGAGCAAAGGGTTAACTGTGTGCCTAGCCAGTGTTTTGGCGTAAACTGTGTGCTGCTTTTACTAAGGGAAGCAGTGGAATTTATTCCCTGCTTTGCAGGGAAAGAAAACCATTGTTTCCCTGCTGATAGGAGAGAACTCCTCTTTGTTTTACATAGGCAGAGTTCTGTCCTGTGTGTCTTCCGGATAGATCGGTGGGCGCCGGCCGTCATCCATTGGCCGGCACCCGCTGATCGACATCCGCTGTGTCTAATCACAGCAGAGCCGGGTCGCTGGCGGTGCATGCGCGACCCCTACCTGGAAGTGCTGATCCAGTGCAGAACAGCTGCCATATATCTGTGTTATACGGTCAGCAAGCAGGTATTAGACATGTGCACTGCTGAAACATTTGTTAATTTTCGTTACATTTGTTTTTGTTTGTTTTTTTTGTTTTTTTGGGTCATTCGTTATATCAAAATTCATTATTTTGAATAAATTCATAAATTCGTAAATTTGAAAATTCGAAAGTCCAAAAATAAGAATGAAAATCCGAAAATTCAAAAGAACGAAAATCCGAAAATTCGAAAACCCAAAAATTAAAAATATTCGAAAATTGGAAAATTTGTGAATTTGAAAATCTAGAAATAAGAATGAAATTCCGAAAATTCAAAAGAACGAAAATAAGAACGAAAATTCGAAAACCCGAAAATTCAAAATAATAACTAACTAACTAATGATAAATATTACTAACTATTAAAGTATAGGTATTGGAATTTCCTTTCACATATGGCTGTTAGTGATAGTAATGAATACGAATTTATCCAAAGTTACAAATAATCTGAAATAAAGAATGCCGCATCTAAACGAATGGAACGTAACAAATTAATAATACTAAATAATACTAATTAAAAGTTTTTATTATTATTATTATTATTTATTATTATTAATTTGTTACATTCCATTCGTTTGGATGCGGCATTCGTTATTTTTCGAAAAATTCGTAACTTCGGATAAATTTGTATTCGTTACGTTCACTAACAGCCACATTTAAAAAAGAAATTCCAATACCTATAGTTTAATAGTTAGTAATATTTATCATTAGTTAGTTAGATACTATTTTGAATTTCGGGTTTTCGAATTTTCGTTCTTTTGAATTTTCGGATTTTCATTCTTATTTTTGGATTTTCGAATTTACGAATTTTCCAATTTACGAGTTTTTGAATTTACGAAAAACTTGTTAAACGGGTTTTCGTTAATTCGAATATTTCCGAATTAACGAATTTGTCGAATTTCTTCGAAAAACTACCTCGGAACAAAACGAATTGCACATGCCTAGCAGATATACTGGAAGAAGGAAGCTGCAATCTCTGCACTCTGGAGAAACTTGATGGTCATACAAATAAAAGCAGCCTCAGCCTACCTCCGTCCAGGCCATGCCCGTCACGCCTTTCACCCTGCTACAGGACTTAGGCCCAGTTCACACTGATGCGGCACACGCTCCGACTTTGGAAGCACAAGTCACATGACCTTTATAAATCAATGGTTCCCTATGAAAGCCATCTTGTCTGGTCCGACTTTAAAAAAAGGTTCCTGCGCTGCTTTGGTCCGACTTGGGCACGATTTCAGCCCATTAATTTGAATGTAAGTCACATCCAAGTAGGATCATCATCTTAGCTGATCCAACTTGTGGCATGTGACGTCTGCTCTGAGGATCTTGAAGAAGAACACCATGCCAAAATTAAAAAAAAAATAAAAAAAAACGGCATGAGGTCTCCTCCCAATTCCATACCAAGCCCTTTGAGTCTGGTAAGGATCTTAAGGGGGAACCTCACACCAAAAAAAATAGGACTATACCATACCCCCCTGCCCCAAAGCACCCAATCCCCCTCATATTGAGTGCACGTGGCCTGGTATGGTCCAGGAGTCCTTTCCTGACCTGCCGAGCTGCATGTTCAGGTAAAGGTCTGGTATGGATCTTGGGGAAGACCCCACACCGTTTTTTTGTTTTGTTTCTTTGGCGTAGGGTTTCCACTCAAAATCCATACCAGACTGAAAGGTCTAGTATGGTCTTGGGGAGGACCCCACACTATTTTGTTTTTTTCTTTGGCGTGGGGTTTCCACTCAAAATCCATACCAGACTGAAAGGTCTAGTATGGTCTTGGGGAGGACCCCACACTGTTTTTTTTTTTTTTTTGCGTGGGGTTTCCACTCAAAACCCATACAAGACTGGTCTAGTATGGTCTTGGGGAGGGACCCCATGCCATTTTGTTTTTTTCTTTGGCGTAGGGTTTCCACTCAAAATCCATACCAGACTGAAAGATCTAGTATGGTCTTGGGGAGGACCCCACAATGTTTTGTTTTTTTCTTTGGCGTAGGGATTCCACTCAAAATCCATACCAGGCTGAAAGGTCTAGTATGATCTTGGGCAGGACCCCACACCGTTTTGGTTTTTTCTTTGGCGTAGGGTTTCCACTCAAAATCCATACCAGACTGAAAGATCTAGTATGGTCTTGGGGAGGACCCCACAACGTTTTGGTTTTTTCTTTGGCGTAGGGCTTCCACTCAAAATCCATACCAGACTGAAAGGTCTAGTATGATCTTGGGCAGGACCCCACACCGTTTTGGTTTTTTCTTTGGTGTAGGGATTCCACTCAAAATCCATACCAGGCTGAAAGGTCTAGTATGGTCTTGGGGAGGACCCCACACCGTTTTGGTTCTTTCTTTGGCGTGGGGTTTCCACTCAAAATCCATACCAGATTGAAAGGTCTAGTATGGACTTGGGGAGGACCCCACACCATTTTTTTTTTTTTCGTGGGGTTTCCACTCAAAACCCATACCAGACTAAAAGGTCTAGTATGGTCTTGGGGAGGACCCCACACCGTTTTTTTTTTTTTTTTTGCGTGGGGTTTCCACTCAAAACCCATACCAGACTAAAAGGTCTAGTATGGTCTTGGTGAGGACCCCACACCATTTTTTTTTTTTGGCGTGGGTTTTCCACTCTAGTATGGTCTTGGGGAGGGACCCCATGCCTTTTTTAAAAAAAAAATTGGTGTGAGGTTCCCCCCTCAAGATTCATACCAGACTCAAAGGGCCTGATAAGGTCGGATCAAAGTTGGACCCCATTCATTGAAGTCACATGGAATTTGGACATGAAGTTGTAGGGCAAAGTCGGATCAGAAGTTGTTCGACTTCCATGCCAGAGCAGTGTGAACCCAGCCTTAGTCATGGAGTCACGAACCTCCATGACTAGGTCCCCGGCGCAGGGGGCGAAACGCTGAGGGCTTGGGCGGAGCTAGGCTGAGACTGCTTTAACCTATAAGTATTCCAGAATTCAGCGATCACAGCTTCCTTCTTCTAGAAGAAGACTCTGCAATGAAGTTTGGCAACTGTATAAATTCCTTTAGGAAGGGATTTTCATCTTCAACAAATCGTCTCTTCCTCCCGAGAGGGTGTTTGACCGCTCTGCGGTCCATCTCTGTGGATGGTGAATACGTCTTTTGTGAAGTCTCCTCTGGATGGCGCCGTGTCCTGACTGCGGTCAGAATCCCCTCATTAGTACCCCCTCCCCCGTTTGGTTCCAGTTTACCGGATCCAACCTATGTGGATGAAGTTCACCCCATTGAAGATAAAGAAGTGAATTCCATCTCTGATCCCGACATCATTAACATTCCACTTCTTCCCGTGGTCGATGAGACCCCCGTCAGTCCACCGCGCCCCGCCATGAATAATGACAGACACTCATTAACAAACACGACTCTCTAAAGAAAATTGCGTCGCACCTAATTGTCTGCTTAGTTTAGTGGTGATAAAAACAGTCGGTGCCCATTGGAATTCAATCGGTATACATGTCACAGATCGCGATTCTTTTGTCTGTATTCACTGGAAACGTACAGAGATGGCTTTTGATTTGCGCTAATTTGCATACGAATGACTTAAATCGCTGTAGGAATATATTCCTGTAAATGCGTACAATGCCAGCGATCCTATTTATAAACTTGTCTCCCACCGCTGCCCCTCCCCCTCCCAACTTCTGTCCGCTCCATTATAATTCAGCAGAGATAAAGAATCTGATGGTACGGTGACTGTGTGTGCCCATTTGTGCCAACTCCGAGTTTGGAAACTTAGAAAGGGTGCCAACCATGGGGCCAGATCTACCCATTCAAATCAAATTTGTAACAAGATATAGCCCTAATTTTGTTTTAGAAAAAAAAAAAGACAGCCCTTACTATTTACGGGGGTTGCCAGAGGTTACTGAATATAAAGATGTAAATCCTGGTCCCTGTTCAGCTCATGGATGGGTTCACAAATGCTGGGCACAAATCAGTCCCTGCTGCTACTTCTCACCTTAAAAATCCCTGCAAAGTTACAATGTTGCAGTCTGATCACTGGAAGAAGGGAGACTGAGGAAATGCTTCTTCCTGCCTGCAGCAGACTGATGACATCATCTCAGCCTAGGTAAAGTCACAGGCTGGATGGTTTTTATTGAAAACCGTGGTGGAATGTTTTTAACTACTTCAATACCGTGGCATAGGTGAAAGGCGGTTATAGCGTGGCTCTCTAGTTCTGAGGGGCGTCCATGGATGTCCTCACAGAACATGCCTCCCACGCGCCCCCTGGGCATGCACTGTGACCACTGTGCACTTTGGACATAGCTGATCACAGATCGAGGTAAAGGGCCAATCATAGCGGCCCTTTACCATCACATGTAAACAAACATGCCAGTTATCAGCATTCCTTTCCTCACACGCTGTCTCTGTGTGAGGAAAGGACAGCCGATTACTGGCTTGGCTAACAGGGCACATTTACACTATTAATCAGGGCACTGATCATTAGTGCAGCCCAATCAGTGCCCCTCAGTGTCGCCTATCAGTGCCGCCTCATCAGTGTAGCCTCTTCAGTACCTCCTCATTAGTGCCCATAAATGCAGCCTATCAGTACCCATCAGTGCCACCTCATCAGTGCAGTTTTATCAGTGCCCGTCAGTGCAGCCTTATCAGTGCACATCAGTACAGCCTCATTAGTGCCCATCAATGCAGCCTATCAGTGCCCATCAGTGTCGCCTATCAGGGCCCATCAGTGCCACCTCATCAGTGCAGCCTCATTAGAGCCCATCAGTGCTGCCTATCAGAGCAGCCTCATCAGTGCCCATCAGTGCAGTCTCATCAGCGCACATCAGTGCAGCCTCATTAGTGACCATCAATGCAGCCTATCAGTGCCCATCGGTGTCGTCTATCAGTGACGATCAGTGCCACCTCATCAGTTCCCATCACTGCAGCCTCATTAGTGCCCATCAGTGCAGCCTCATCAGTGCAGCCTATCAGTGCCCATCAGTGTTGCCTATCAGTGCCTATCAGTGCCACCTCATCAGTGCTTATCAATGCCGCCTCATCAGTGCCCATCACTGCAGTCTCTTCAGTGCCTATCAGTGAAGAAGAAAAATTACTTATTTGCTAAATTTTATAGAAACTAAGAAAAACTTTTTTTTTTCAACATTTTTGTTCTTTTTTTCATTTGTTTAGCAAGAAATAAAAAACCCAGTGGTGATTAAATACCACCAATCGAAAGCTCAATTTGTGTAAAAAAAATGATAAAAAATTCATATGAGTACAGTGTAGCATGACCGCGCAATTACCATTCAAAGTGCGACAGCGTTGAAAGCTGAAAATTGGCCTGGGCAGGAAGGGGGAAAAAGTGCCCAGCGTAATATATCTCCAGCTAAAGCTTTTTTCTCTTTTTTTTTTATAGAGTATGGGTAGTACCCTATTATTGTTTATTCATCCATTCTTCTACAATGTATCTGCCAGTAGCAAAGTGATCAAGTGTTTCCACCTTGCAGTACTAGGGTCCTTGGTTGGAATCCCGACCAGTAAGCTTCCTGCATGGAGTTTGTGTATTCTTTCTGTGTAGGTTTCCTATAGCACTCTAAAGACATGCTGGTGGGTCTCAATTGGCCCAGGTATGTGAAGTAGGGACCTTAAATCAGGGGTGGGGAGCCAATATTCCTAAGGGGTGACATAAGAGACTGGGACTGATGTGGAGGGCCATATTAAATATGGTAAGCTGGTACCTCCTTGAGTCAAACATACATAGAGTCAGCAGATCAGCCTATCTATGGGAACCCCATGAAGGTATTCATATTATCCCACTGTTATGCACAACCACCAGTGGGTGGTAGGCTCGGCCCCTACATGTGAGGTGGAGAGCGAGACCAGGCAACTCCTCCCTACATACCCTCATCCGCATTATATCCTTGTTGCCCACCTCCCATGGTCTGCCCCAGTTGCTCAAGTTGCAGAGCCGCCCCTCCTACATGGCCAAAGCCATTTAGAAAGCATGACCTGGTAGACCAGCAAGAGCAGAAGCACAGTAACCACCACCTTGTTGACTGGCCGGCCTGGATCCAGGGATTTCTAATTTGCGATTGACCTCACATGGGCAAGACAGGGACAGCCATAGGGCTGGATGTGGTCCAGAGGCCCTTAAAATGCTTAGGTTTGCCTTAGAAAAGATTAGATGCCTCCAAACGTTCTAAACAAAGGGCCAGTTTACTGTCCTTCAGGCATTGGCGGGGGTACTGTGGCCAGCGGGAGTAGAAAATGCCCCAGAGCCAGTGTAAATAATACCTCACCTTGGTGAACAGTGGGTTTAAAAAACATTTACATAGCCAGTAGGAGAAGATATAGTGCCCCATAATTGATATCGGTGGGAGGAATGGTGCCCCATCATTGGTGTCATTGGGAGGAATAGTCCCCCATCATTGGTATTAGTAGGAGGTATCGTGCCCCGTTCCTGTGTCAGTGGGAGGAATTATGTCCACAGTTGGTGCCAGTGGGAGGAATAGTGCCCCATCATTGGTATCAGTGGGAGAAATTATGCCCCATTCTCTGTGTCAGTGGGAGGAGTTATGCCTCACTGTTGGTGTCAATGGAAGGAATGGTGTCTCATCGTTGGTGTCAGTGGGAGGAAAGGTGTCTCATTGTTGGTGTCAGTGGAAGGAATGGTGCCCCATCATTGGTATCAGTGGGAGGAAAGGTGTCTCATTGTTGGTGTCAGTGGAAGGAATGGTGCCTCATCATTGGTGTCAGTGGGAGAAATGGTGCCCCATCATTGGTATCAGTGGAAGGAAAGGTGTCTCATTGTTGGTGTCAGTGGGAGGAATCGTGCCCCAGCATTGGTATTAGTAGGAGGAATTGTGCCCCATTCTCAGTGTCAGTGGGAAGAGTTATGCCCCACTGTTGGTGTCAATGGAAGGAAAGGTATCTCGTCGTTGGTGTCAGTGGAAGGAATGGTGCCTCATCGTTGGTGTCATTGGAAGGAATGGTCCCTCATACAATTCTAAATAGTGCCACGAGGGCCAGATAAAAGCAAGCAAAGGGCCGAATCTGGCCTACGGGCTGCAGTTTGCAAATCCCTGCCTTTGATTGCAAGCTCCTTGAGGGCAGGGGCTGATGTGAAAGTACAATATATAAAATTGTCGGCGCTATAATAAAACCTGTAAGAAATAAAATATTTAAGCCATAAAATGTTTGCAATAACAGCTAAAACAACCAACATCACCACTTCCCAAATGCCAGGGGATCAAATATGAGAAAGAGCAGATGCAAGCACAAGATACATTGTAACGTCACACAATGCAACACACTCCGAATTAATAAAGCCTTCCCATCATACATGATTAGATGACAAACACCGAGCTTAGGACCAATCACATCCATGTCTACAGATTGAAGGCTCAATCCTTGATCTGTTCAAAAAATGCGTCAAAGACGGGAGAAGCTCTATACCAAAAAAAAAAGGGACGCGGGAAACCTTCTAATTGAGTACAGGATCAGCTAGACAAGTGGCTGTAATAAGATTGTTACTTCCAACAAGGGAACCTAATGACATCATCAAATAGCAAGTGAGGGGCTGTGCACTTCATCAATGTCATCTTTGCAATGCGAGCGACCAACTCCGGATATTCTTTTCTTTTTTTTTTTTAAACTACCTGTCGTCTTTAATACGAGATCCCTCAGGTCCCGGCAATCCAATTTGTGCTTCCTTCTCTTCCACTTACGCATCCATCTCTCAGCCTTGTGTATTCCATAGAGTCGGATCTGAAGACTGACACATGAAAGCTTATTAAAACATCCAGAGCCAAACAGAAATTCTGTATGACTTTGGGAGAGGTGGCGGCGGCGGTGGTGGTGGTGGTGGGGATATTGGGTCCAGGCTGCGTGGAAACGAGCGGTTTTGAGTGACGCGTCTTAATATTGTCTGCAGTCGTGAGATGGAATTGGGGTGTCAGCTGGGATATAAAGATTGAGATGAGGGAGGCAGATGGCGCCGGGACCTTTAATTATGGTTTTGCTGGAGCACTTAATTGTGGTTGAGGATGTGTCAGTTCTGTATGTAGTGCTCACCCCTTTTATCTGCGATCTCAGCGAGATGATGAAGTGCTCTGTTAGGCTGTCCTGTTACCGAGCCAAGATCTCATTGCTGATCAGTCACTTTCACAAAGGGATGGATGGACGGAGCTGGATGTTTATTGTATGAGGGGATCTGATAGTGCTTGTACAGGTTCTTCTTTATATACCGTGCAAGCAGGGGCGTTAATAGGTCTACAAAAGATCTGGGGCTAGAGCCCATAGCAGCGAAGTAAAGAAAGACCTACGCCTGAGCGGGCATTCATGTAATAAAATAAATAATAATAGTAATAAATATACATGTATATGTATGTGTGTGTGGGTATATATATATATATATATATATATACAGTCTGCATTCCAGACCGGGACATACCTGCTAATTGCAGAACTGCATCCACCCTGTAAGAGACCCGGGGCTATGGGCCACAGACTCGGGGCTATAGCCCCAATAGCCACCCCCTAGCAACGCCTCTGCGTGCAAGCAAGAATTATCTGGATTGAATGCTTACATTGGTCTGTCTTGGCACAATATAAATATGTACACTCACCGTCCACTTTATTAGGTGCACCTTGCTAGTACAGGGTTAGATAGACACCATTTTTCCTTCATTCTTCGTGGTATAGATTCAACAAAGTGGAAGATTTTGGTCCATATTGAAATGATAGCATCACGCAATTGCTACAGATTTGTTGGTTGCACAACCATGATGCAAATCTTCCACCACATCCCAAAGGGTCTCTATTGGATGAGATGTGGGGAGTGTGGAGGCCATTGGAGTGCAGGGACCTCATAGTCCAGTGGTGAGATGATTGGAGCTTTGTGGTGCATTATCCTGCTGGAAGGAGCCATCAGAAGATGGGGGCACTGCAGTCATAAAGGGATGGACATGGTCAGCAACAATACTGAATGTAGCCTCCTTGACGGTATTCCCGAGTGTGGCTCGGGGTGTTTTCACTGCAAATAGCGGTAACCCCGAGCCACACTCGGGATTGCATTGCTGGATCCAAGGCTGGGTTACTCACCTTGTCCCCTGGATCCAGCGATGTCCCCCGCCATGTCTGCGGGCTGTGTCCTCTGCCCGATGCCTCTGTGTGCCTGGCTCCGTTTCCTGCGAGCGTCGCGTCGCACGGGGGCGGAGCCTGGCGGGAAATTCAAAAAGTGAAACACACAGCATACATACAGTACACTGTAATCTGTAAGATTACATTACTGTATGAAATCATTTCACATCCCCTTTGTCCCTAGTGCTTTGTCCAGCGCCCTGCATGCACTTTTATATTAAATATGCCATTATTTCTGCCTGGAAACTTGAGAATTTCCATGGCATAAAAAAACGTCCTTTTACGTCAAAAGCGGTTTTTGATCAGCTAGAAAACACCGATAGGTAAGATAAGAATCATTTGCAGAATTGAGTGATTCTGATTTTTGGGGAAATTTATCATCAGACACCGAAAGTGACGACAGCGACAATTCTGCAACTGAGCAAATGTCAGCATTTTGACTCGATTACATCATTGAATACATTTTATTATTATATTACCATCTTTGATAATTATTTATAGTTATTTATTATATTATAATTGTTCTGTGTGAGCGGCTTCCTGTCTGCACACTGACCACAAGGGGGCACTTGTTCAGCACTGCTGCCATTCACAGAACCAGCCTTTCTCAACCTTTTTAACCTGGTGCTTCCCAGCCCTTTAAGGGGTTTCAGATGCCAGGAGGCAGGGCAGGGTTTCTGATCATGTGTCCACTGTGGTTGGCTGTCACAGTGGTCACATGATCAGAAAGCTCCTGATCGCTAGTATTCATTCATGCTGGGAGCGCGCAGGAAGCTCGCTCTCAGTGCGGTAAGTTGTTTTAACAGAGCCGCACATATGTGGCTGCTCAGCATTAAGGCCCACCCGCCGAGCGCCCGCATATATGCGTGTTGCCAGTGTCTAGAGGTTGACATTGAAGAGTTCTTTGAAATAATTTTAGGCATTCAGAACAAACTGAAAGAGGGTCAGACCAAATGTTAAGAGTCAAATCCCCTTCATGGGTCACATATAAACTACAAATGCGTTTCAGGGAACAAACCACTCCCCAATTCATCAGGGCTTAAAATCAGGTCAGAAATCTGAATGGCTTACTATATTGATCTGTGTGGGTTGAATATGTATGGATCAGGAAGGTAAGTTCCAAGCTCTGCCAACATTATTAGGAGTATCAATGTGTGTCGGCGCGGCTCGGCCTTGTATTTTTATGAATATATACAGGATTTTCCTAAATGGCTGAGGTGGAGAGGGCGAGAGAATGATGTCACGATCTTCACCTTTACCTTCAGCTACCTGTGAATGACTGAGCAGCACCGGACTTGATTTTGTTCCAGGAATGGGACAAGAATTCCCCTTTCATGAATCTGCAGTAACATTCATGTATTGTCTGTTTGCTTACCTGTCTGCTTGTGGTCAGCTTATAGACCATACACCCCTCACCTGTGTGCTTTAGTAAGCTTTCCTTAGCAGGGTCCCACCTCAGGTCCTAACTAGGAACATTATATAACAACTTGCTGCGCAAGCCACTGACGTTGATCAATATTATGTGTCAGGCTTTCTGTGTGCGTGTGGTTCCTGCTGAGTGCTCTTTGTCTGTTTTCGTGTACCAACCTCGGCTTGTTTGTGACTATTCCTTCCTGCTTGTTACTCCGACCTTGGCTTGTTCGTGGCTATTCCAGTCTGCTGGTTACCCCGATCTTGGCGTACTTTCCTGTCTGTCCCTGTCTGCTTGTTGCCCTGACCCTTGGCTATCCCACTAACTATTCCTTGCTGTCCTGTACTGCTGTGTCCTCTCTATCCACCTGTAGCCAGCCGTGAACCTGAGCTGGGATACCCTGGGGGCCGCGACCTGGAGCTAGTTGCAGCCAAGTCCATCCTCACCACCAGAGGCTCTGGTGAACACCTGCTGGCTCTTAGACTTCGCGCTCTGGGGAAACCTATGCTCTAGCTCCCTGCATATCTGTGTCAGTGCTCCGGTGGTCCTGCTTCCATCACCAGCGTTCCATTTTGCGGCAGTCAGCTAAGGGTTCACAACCTTAGCGGTGCACCCCTAAACCTAGCAGTGCGCACCTGTCAGGTGACCTGATATCCCCGTACTGCTGCTGAAACACAGCTCTGCATAATCTACTGTATGTAAAATCAGCCAATCAGAGAAAGCCTTGAATTCATTCATTAAAATACAAAGATTCGGTGAAAGGCTGAGCAGGCAGAGTTGATGAGAGGTCTTCCCTTACACCACTTGTATTGTCTCCTCTAGGGGTGATAACAGGGCTTAGAAGGGCATGGGTGCCTGTAAGAGATCCAGGTCAAGAGATCTTGCAGCAGATGCGCAGATGAAGACAGTGCGACAGACAAGTTGGCAGATACGGGATCTCAGATGCATGGTCAGACAGGCAGGAATTGACAATAACTGGGCATCAGGAGTACAGAATCAGGAACCAGGAGCGTAGCCAGAGCCAGGACAAGGTCAGTATCGGGTGAACAGAGGAGTTATCAGAACAGGAGGCAAGGTCGGGTCACAAACCGGAGTCAGCACCAAGAGTTCAGGGACAAGCAGAGTCAGCAAGTTGGGTGTGGATACGGATATACACACAGATCAGGTCACAAACAGAAGGAGCTGACAAACACTCAACAATGACCCGGAGTCCTGTAGGGCTTTAAATAAGCCACTGGGCACCAAAGTTCATCCAAACATGCACTCTCATGAGCACGAGCAGCACGTTAATGCTCATTTAGATGCGCGCAAGATCCTAATTCTGTGGATCATCATTCTAGGCGCAAACGCATTTCTTCGAGCATGGGCACAAGCTTGGTTTTCCTAACAATGATAGGAAGTAACATAAAACCTGGAGTTATTTATAGCGGGAGAAAAGCCTAGGATGTGTGTGCTATATGTCCATATCCTGGCAAATCATGTACACCTATGAACAGAATATGTAGTTACAGAATTTGTGTAGACAAATAGAAGAGAAACCATAAAAACAACCAGAGTACCATGAAAACAACTTTATTATGTACCATTAAAAATCTATTACACAATATTAAAAATTACTCTCCACATAGGGGTTCGCAGCATTCAAAGATTCAGATCACAGTTCACATGTGGACTCATTTCAGGAATTCTTCTTCAGGAGCACATGTGACAGAATCCATAAATACGCTGAAACCGACTCCTAATCCTTAATAGTGCAAAATCAGCCTTTAGGGTGGACTGGAATTCATAGCATGTGTATGTTGCCCATAGAGGGGCAAATGAGCAAGTCAAGGTCAGGACCGACTTTAATATTGATTTGACCCTGGGCAAACAAAATTCTTGGGGCCCCAATGCAATTTTGCTTTTGCATTACACAGGACCCCTCCCCCATACTACCCCCATCATTACAAAGGGACCCCCTCCTCCATACTACCACTATCAATACACAGGGCTCCCTCCCCCATACTACCGCCATCATTACACAGGACCCTCTCCCCCATACTACCCCCATCAGTACTTAGGGCTCCCCTCCCCCATACTACCCCCATCATTACACAGGACCCCCCCTCCCTCCACAGACCCCTGCATTGCCCCCCAGTGGTGTCACCTCTATAGTGTCCAGAGGATGTCAGGCAAACAGCAGGTACACCCTGCTGAACCCTCAGAGAGAAGTTCTTCAGCGGGCCTATGGTCTGTGGCTTGTTGAACATGGTGACAGAGAGGGGTCGGTGTGAATGACATATTCTCTCCCCGTACAAGGTTTACCTTACCAAACTGGCCAATCACTGCACAGGCTGCAGACATAACACCCAATCACCAGCGCCTCCAACATTCAATTAAGCCATCATCTCCTGAGTGATAGCCAAATCTCCTTATCAACAATTTGTGTGCAACGCAGTCTCAAGGGGCAGCTTAGCTGCTTTGGGCCCCACAACAATGACTGGGCCCCTTTTGCCCTTTGTTAAAGACGGCCCTGGTCAAGGTGAAGCCACTGCCTGTCGGATGGAAAATTAGCGTACATTCAGTAAACAGCCAATGGTCTTGTACACATAATCTTAAAATAAAAGGACCAACTTCCCAAAGAGGAACCATCCAGACCCAATGCCCCAATGTGAGTAAGTCACCATAAAGACAGCATGGTAGTCAAAAGTTGCCAAGGCACATATATTCCATTGGGGGAGCTCTTGACAAGTACATCTTAAAAACAATTTTTTTCACATGAATCCAGCCTGTATTTAGTTAGGCTTTAACATCTCTACTCCGGCGATATTACTACAATACAAACATTCCGCTATGTGACTCAAAGTACTAACACATATGCAGACTCAAGGATCTGATTATGGAAGCAAAACAAGGGGGTTCCACAACTTTCACACCTCCCATCCCGTTCTTGGACAATCCGTATCTGCCTTGACACAACCCATGGTGATTGGATTAAGGTTGTTAAATGTTAGGGTATAATCCTGATAGTTATTAGAACTGAAGAAGTGGTTTGGAGAAGCTAGGAGACGTCTTCATCATTATAGAACAAGTCCAATAGAATGTGATTAACTACTACTAGATATACCATGACCTGGATAAATGAGAACCTTCACAGACATATAGAGATGTACTATGGAGGCATGATCAGTGCAGAGAAAATGTTTTCACGGAAGGATGTAGGTGATCAGTCACTTTCACAAAGGGATGGATGGACGAAGCAGGATGCGAGGGGATAGTGCTTAACGGGTTCTTTATATACTGTACAAATATAAATGTGTTCAGCTTCAAGCTAAGCTCTAGGAATGCTCTGTATTGCATAGTAATATTGGTCCAGCTTAGCACATTATAAGTATGTATATCTCACACATGATGAGCCAATGGGGAAGCTGGCAATTACTGTAGTAGTGCCACTACCATGATAGGTGCAAACGTCTCGTATTTGCTTGCTTGGCGCTGCATCATTTGTAGAACACCTTGAATTATTTTCATGAATACAAGATGTTCTCTGATTGGATGTGGTGAGCCAAGTCTTCTCATTCAGTATCAGTACTGGACAGATGGGCACAAATTTCCACAGACACACTTCAAAATCCTTTGGAAAGCCATCTCAGAAGACTGGAGGAACTGTAAAAGGAGGGCCAGATAGGTATCTGTATTCATGCTTGTAGTGGGAGAATGGTATGTCCAACAAGCCCACCTCCTATACTGTAGTTGGGAAGGTCAGGAGGACATTAAAGCCTCAAACAGAGGGCCAGATGGGTCTTTATATTCATGCACATGGTTTTAAAATGGAATGTCCACCTCAAATACTGTAGGTGTGATGGTCAGGAGGACGTTAAAGCTTCAAACAAAGGGCCAGATGGGTTTCTATATTAATACATATGGTTTTATAATGGGGTATCCAACAAGCCCACCTCATATACTGTAGGTGTGATGGTCAGGAGGACTTTAAAGCCTCAAATAGAGGGCAAGACGGGTCTCTATTTTCATCCCATGGATTTTTAATGGGATGTCCAACAAACCCACCTCAAATACTGTAGGTGTGATGGTCGGGAGGACTGTAAAGCCACAACTGGAGGACCAGCTGGGTCACTGTATTAGTGCTTATGGATTCAGAATGGGATGCCCAACAAGCCCATCTCATATACTTTACGGGGGCAGGTCGGGAGGACTTCAGAGCCTCAAGTGGAGGGCCAGATGGGTCTCTATATTCAAGCTCATGGTTTCAGAATTGGATGTTCAAAAAGCCCATCTCATATACTGTAGGTGGGAAGGTCAGGAGGTCTTTAAAGCCTCAAGCGGAGGGCCAGATGGGTTTCTATATTCATGCTCCTGGTTTTAGAATGGGATGTCCAACAAGCCCACCTCAAATACTGTAGGTGTGATGGTCAGGAGGACTTTAAAGCCTCAAGTGGAGCGTCATATGGGTCTCTGTATTCATGCTTATGATTTCAGAATGGGATGTCCAACAACCCCTCCCACCCTTTAAATACTGTAGGTGTGATGGTTAGGTGTCCACCAACCTTTGGCTACACAGTGTCTATAGCAGCCTTTCTCAACCTTTTCAACACCGAGGAACCCTTGAAATAATTCTCCGGTCTCAGGGAACCCCTGCTAAAAATTTAAAATCTACAACTCCTGATACATTAGCGTGATGGTCAATGGGAAGAATGCTCCTTACACTTGTGGTCATTGGGAAGAATTACCCCCTTACAGATAGTTAAAAAGATCAATGGTGTCATTGGGAATTTATCTGAGAGGTAGAAATTGACCATTGCTCAAGGAACCCCTAGCAACCTCTGGAGGAACCCTAGGGTTCCACAGAACCCTGGTTGAGAAACCCTGGTCTATAGTCTAGGTGTGTGGCTGAGCAGATTGCTAATTATTTAGCACATAAAACATTTCACACACATACTGTAGATTATATATCTGTAGACTTAGCTGCTCAGATGGAGTTCTGCTTTAAAACTGAAGAGGTTCAAGAGGGCATGGAATTAATCTTCAGGTAGAACAGAACTACTTTTAACCTTTAATTCGGAGGAAGAACAGTATTTAAAGGCCGTAAGTGTGTCAATGGAATGAGGTCCCCAGCTATTTTTAAAAACCGTCAGCTAAGAGGAAATGGGAACGAGGTGAAGTTAATTCACGTCGCCAAGTGCTCCTCATAAATCGACTGAAAAGTAAAAATTACCCTCACAGTTAAATGTATGTTGACTTAATGAACTCTGAGTCCGTTCGACCTTTACACAATAGAAGGACAAAAGTAATTGGCGAAAAACTAATGAAGACTAACGACGAAGGTCGCGGATGGGGAATTTTATATTGCCTCCATGATTCGTATTATTACCGGTTCTTTTCACCGGCTGGCAGGGGTGCGGGAGATTTTAATAACAATCCCTATTCAACAAACAAAGACCAGCCGGCGAGCAGCGGGGGAAGAAGATGAATTTTAATGTGAGCAAAATGGTGGAATATCTCTGCGGATGCGCTGTTCTGGAATTCAGTAGGTATGAGATTTTTTTTTTTTTTTGGCACTCAATAAATTCACAGAGCGCCAGACGTAATGAAATACTGGAAACGTTCACCTTATGAAATGGAGTGGCACGCACCGCGTTCACCTGTGTGCCAGTTACAAAGAATGTTATTACGTGCTGTTAATCAGGAAACCAAGTCCTTTGTGCCAATGTACTGCGGTTCATGAATGGATTATTTAACATCGTTTTCTACATCTCAGGAGTGATTTAAAGAGATTCTGTCACTTTGCTTATTCAGGGTCGCTTTAATGTCCACCCTCTGACTCACCTACCCTGCACCTCTCCGCTGCTTTGTCCCTGCACTGCTCCATTGCTCCACCACTCTGTTCAGAGGAGGCTCTCTAATTAGGCAAATTAGGCGGTTGCCTAAGGCGACTCCTCTCTCATGTCCGCTGCTACCTGGTGGCTCCTCCTCTCTTCTCGTCCATCCCAGTTTACTTGTGACATCACCTGGGATGGACGAGAAGAGAGGAGGGGCTGCCGGGGAGCAGCGTGACATCAGAGAGGAGAGAATGCGCTACTCTAAATTTGAAGAAAGCTGCTAGGAAACACTGCGCCCCTGTGCCCTAATGTGCAGTGCCCCTGTACCCTGATGTGCGGTGCCCCTGTGCCCTGATGTGCGGTGCCCCTGTGCCCTGATGTGGGGTGCCCCACGCATTGATGTGCTGTGCCCCTGTGTCCTGATGTGCTGTGCCTCGTGCCCCAATGTTTGGTGCCCCGCGCCCTGATGTGCTGTGCCCCTGTGACCTGATGTGCTGTGCCCCTGTGACCTGATGTGCTGTGCCCCTGTGCCCTGATGTGCTGTGCCTCTGTGCCCTAATGTGCGGGGCCTCTGTGCCCTGATGTGTTGTGCCCCTGTACCCTGATGTGCAGTGCACCTGTGCCTTGCCGTGAGCCCGTTGATGTACCTCATATTCTGCTGTGTGCCCCATGATGTGCCCAATTTTCTTCTGTGTGCCCCATGATGTGCCCCATGTTCTGCTGTGTACCCCATGATGTGTCCCATGTTCCGCTATGTGCCCCATGTTCTGCTGTGTGCCCTATGATGTGCCCCAAGCCCTGCTGTGTACCCTATTATGTGCCCCAAGCCCTGCTATGTACCCTATGATGTGCCCCAAGCCCTGCTGTGTGCCCTATGATGTGTCCCATGTTCTGTGTGCCCCATAATGTGCCCTGACCTCCTGTGCTCTGCCCTGCTGTCCCCTGTACACTGCTTATCTCAAAGGAAACCCAGAACTGAGCATCTGTGCAGAAAAAACAGCACAAATTTCACATAACATAGGTACGTTCTAAGATTTTTTTTCTATTATTTAATGTAATTTCTTTAAAAAATTGTTGTTATATCTCAGCTCGCTGATCACCCCAATGTTCCCTGTGCTATAGATCTGAATGCTATGGGTTACAGCACATCTAAATTGTTAGCCCCACTCCTGAACCCCAAATGGTTGCCTTACCCATGCCCCAGTTAATTTTTATTGCTTGAATTATTTTTTCCATTACGGGCCCCAAGTTTTGCCTAAGGCCTCATAAAGCCTAGAGCCGCCTCTGACTCTGTACCCCTGCCACTCCATTCCTTTACAGCCCTATGTCAGATGCTGTCAGAGTTTGCATAGGGTTGATCAAATCACCCCTCCCTCAAGGGGCAGTGTGGATCAGCGGCCTTTCTGCAGAGGTCTGACATGCCTCCTGCTGAGTCAGAGCTACAGCATTTCTATCAGAAAAGCTCATGCTCCCTGTTGACTAGAGGTCTCCAGTCAATAAGGAGTATGAGCTTCTCTGATTAAAATGCTATAGCTTTGACTCAGCAAGGGATGTGCCAGACCTGTGCAGAGAGGCCACTGCTTACACACAAAGAGCATGGGCACTTTGCTGCAGTATGCAGGTAGGAGCAGGGTTTTTTTCACAAAATAGGTGCTCCCCTTCTGAGTCATCCCTTGTCTTCACCCTCCACCCAACTCAAAGCACCTTCCCTTGGTTTCACCCCCTACACACCACTTAGTACCGCCCCTTTTAGAGATGGTCAGAGACTGTTGAGATGGTCAGAGATTGGAGACATGATATAAGAGATGGTCAGAGACTGCAGGCATGATAGAAGAGATGGTCAGAGACTGCAGACATGATAGAAGAGATGGTCAGAGACTGCAGACATGATATAAGAGATGGTCAGAGACTGCAGACATGATATAAGAGATGGTCAGAGACTACAGACATGATGCAAGAGATGGTCAGAGACTGCAGACATAGTACAGGAGATGGTCAGAGACTGCAGACATGATATAAAAGATGGTCAGAGACTGCAGACATGATATAAAAGATGGTCAGAGACTGCAAACATAATACAAGAGATGGTCAAAGACTGCAGACATGATACAAGAGATGGTCAGAGACTGAAGACATGATACAAGAGATGGTCAGAGAGGCCACTGCTTACAAACAAAGAGCAAGGGCCCTTTGCTGCAGTATGCAGGTAGGAACAGGGTTTTTTTTTCACAAAATAGGTGCTCCCCTTCTGAGTCATCCCTTGTCTCGACCCTCTACCCACCTCAAAGCACCTACCCTTGGTTCCACCCCCTACACACCTCTTAGTACCACCTCTTTTAGAGATGATCAGAGACTGTTGAGATGGTCAGAGATTGGAGACATGATGTAAGAGATGGTCAGAGACTGCAGGCATGATAGAAGAGATGGTCAGAGACTGCAACACATGATAGAAGAGATGGTCAGAGACTGCAGACATGATATAAGAGATGGTCAGAGACTGCAGACATGATATAAGAGATGGTCAGAGACTACAGACATGATAGAAGAGATGGTCAGAGACTGCAGACATGATATAAGAGATGGTCAGAGACTGCAGACATGATATAAGAGATGGTCAGAGACTACAGACATGATGCAAGAGATGGTCAGAGACTGCAGACATAGTACAGGAGATGGTCAGAGACTGCAGACATGATATAAAAGATGGTCAGAGACTGCAGACATGATATAAAAGATGGTCAGAGACTGCAAACATAATACAAGAGATGGTCAAAGACTGCAGACATGATACAAGAGATGGTCAGAGACTGAAGACATGATACAAGAGATGGTCAGAGAGGCCACTGCTTACAAACAAAGAGCAAGGGCCCTTTGCTGCAGTATGCAGGTAGGAACAGGGTTTTTTTTTCACAAAATAGGTGCTCCCCTTCTGAGTCATCCCTTGTCTCGACCCTCTACCCACCTCAAAGCACCTACCCTTGGTTCCACCCCCTACACACCTCTTAGTACCACCTCTTTTAGAGATGATCAGAGACTGTTGAGATGGTCAGAGATTGGAGACATGATGTAAGAGATGGTCAGAGACTGCAGGCATGATAGAAGAGATGGTCAGAGACTGCAACACATGATAGAAGAGATGGTCAGAGACTGCAGACATGATATAAGAGATGGTCAGAGACTGCAGACATGATATAAGAGATGGTCAGAGACTACAGACATGATAGAAGAGATGGTCAGAGACTGCAGACATGATATAAGAGATGGTCAGAGACTGCAGACATGATATAAGAGATGGTCAGAGACTACAGACATGATGCAAGAGATGGTCAGAGACTGCAGACATGATATAAAAGATGGTCAGAGACTGCAGACATAATACAAGAGATGGTCAAAGACTGCAGACATGATACAAGAGATGGTCAGAGACTGAAGACATGATACAAGAGATGGTCAGAGACTGCAGACATGATACAAGAGATGGTCAGAGACTGCAGACATGATATAAGAGATGGTCAGAGACTGCAGACATGATACAAGAGATGGTCAGAGACTGCAGACATGATATAAGAGATGGTCAGAGACTGCAGATATGATATAAAAGATGGTCAGAGACTGCAGACATGATACAAGAGATGGTCAGAGACTACAGACATGATAGAAAAGATGGTCAGAGACTGCAGACATGCTGCAGGAGACTGTCAGAGACTGTGAACATGATATAGGAGTTGTTGGAGACTGGAGTCATGCTTTAGGTGACAGTTATAGACTGCAGACATTATATGTGACTTCACTGCTATAATAGGGCAAAATGGAGACACAGATTAGTGTCTGCAGGGGTCCAGAGGGTCACATAAAATGTGCCAAAAGGCCACATGCGGCCCTCGGGTCTCAGGCTGCGCACCTTGGGTCTAGGGACATTGCTGGGTCAACAATTGCAGAGTTTCCTGGAAAGCATTTGCAATGCTGTGATTGAATGTATCTGCTGCTGTTGCTTTCTAATTATTCACATGCATAGAATGTCTAACGTTGGATTCATTTGGCTGGCCTGGTAACTGTCAGTAAATTTGATTTGCATCCATTGTGCTGATATATGGAGCTCACATAGTGTAAATAACACAGACAGGTGTTCCCGCGCACTGATATACATATTTCATAATTATCGGTTTGTCTGTAATTGTTACTTTTGTATCACAGATGATTTATCTCTCCCATTGCTGTCGCTGGAATGGCGGTTCTCATGCATGATGTGCGTTGTGGTCAGGGACAGTGAGAAATAATTGGCATGATATGAGCTGAATTGGAAATTGTAGATGTTTGAAGTGGATGTACAATGGGGAAATGAACAATGCCAAGGATTGCCGGGTGTTAATAGCCAGGGTTGGGCTGAATGTTGTGATAAATGTGCCGGCTAAATGCGTTTCTTCATCAATAAATATGCATGAATGAATTTATCACATTACAATATACAGCTACACTGCTACTTTATATTTGTCATGGGTGCAGCCTGCAGGCCACAGCTCCCAGCACTTCTACTAAAGGTCCTGGGCCTCATTGGTTCAGCAGGAGAGCCTGGGACAGATTAGGGGTCGGGGATTTTTTGCTTTTGGGAGCCGGCGGATTAATATTAAGTGACTCAACTCCCAACAGTCACTCCTGACCCCTGCACTCTGCACATTAAATACTCCTTACACCTACACTCTGTACGTTACCTACATCTGACCCCTGCTCTCTGTACATTTCATGCTTCTAACCCTGTATTTTTTACATTGCATACTCCTGACCCCTGAACTCTGTATGTTATATACTCCTGACACTTGCACTCTGTATGTTACATACATCTGACCCCTGCACTCTGTACGTTACATGTCCCACACACTTGTACTCTGTATGATACATACCCCTGCACTCTGAACATTACCCCTTGCACTCTGTATATTATATACTCCTAACCCCTTCACTCTGTATGTTACATACTCCTGATACTTGCAGGCCGTACGATACATACCCCTGACCCCTGCACTCTGAACATTACCCCTTTCACTCTGTACATTATATACTCCTGACCCCTGCACTCTGTATGTTACATACTCCTGACACTTGCACGCTGTACAATACATATCCCTGACCCCTGCGCTCTGTATGTTACATACTCCTGACACTTGCACTCTGTATGCTACATACTTCTGACCCCTGCACTCTGTCCATTACGTACTCCTGACCCTTGCACTCTGTATGTTACATACTCCTGACCTCTGCATTCTGTAGGTTACATACTCCTGACACTTGCAGTCCATACAATACATACCCCTGACCCCTGCACTCTGAACATTACCCCTTGCACTCTGTACATTATATATACTCCTGACACTTGCACTCTTACGATACATATCCCTGACCCATGCACTCTGTATGTTACATACTTCTGACCCCTGCATTCTGTATGTATTCTGTATTCTCATTGCCACTTGCACTCTCTACATTATATATTCTTGACATCTGCACTTTGTACAATACATATTCCCAACCCTTATGCTCTGTATATTACATACTCCTGACTCCTGCTCTCTATACGTTACATATGCCTGACACTTGCAGTCCGTACGATACATACCCCTGACCCCTGCACTCTGAACATTACCCCTTGCACTCTGTACATTATATTCTCCTGACCCCTGCACTCTGTATGTTACATACTCCTGACACTTGCACTCTGTACGATACATATCCCTGACCCCTGCGCTCTGTATGTTACATACTCCTGACACTTGCACTCTGTATGCTACATACTTCTGACCCCTGCACTCTGTCCATTACGTACTCCTGACCCTTGCACTCTGTATGTTACATACTCCTGACCTCTGCATTCTGTAGGTTACATACTCCTGACACTTGCAGTCCATACAATACATACCCCTGACCCCTGCACTCTGAACATTACCCCTTGCACTCTGTACATTATATACTCCTGACACTTGCACTCTTACGATACATATCCCTGACCCATGCACTCTGTATGTTACATACTTCTGACCCCTGCATTCTGTATGTATTCTGTATTCTCATTGCCACTTGCACTCTCTACATTATATATTCTTGACATCTGCACTTTGTACAATACATATTCCCAACCCTTATGCTCTGTATATTACATACTCCTGACTCCTGCTCTCTATACGTTACATATGCCTGACACTTGCAGTCCGTACGATACATACCCCTGACCCCTGCACTCTGAACATTACCCCTTGCACTCTGTACATTATATTCTCCTGACCCCTGCACTCTGTATGTTACATACTCCTGACACTTGCACTCTGTACGATACATATCCCTGACCCCTGCGCTCTGTATGTTACATACTCCTGACACTTGCACTCTGTATGCTACATACTTCTGACCCCTGCACTCTGTCCATTACGTACTCCTGACCCTTGCACTCTGTATGTTACATACTCCTGACCTCTGCATTCTGTAGGTTACATACTCCTGACACTTGCAGTCCATACAATACATACCCCTGACCCCTGCACTCTGAACATTACCCCTTGCACTCTGTACATTATATACTCCTGACACTTGCACTCTTACGATACATATCCCTGACCCATGCACTCTGTATGTTACATACTTCTGACCCCTGCATTCTGTATGTATTCTGTATTCTCATTGCCATTTGCACTCTCTACATTATATATTCTTGACATCTGCACTTTGTACAATACATATTCCCAACCCTTATGCTCTGTATATTACATACTCCTGACTCCTGTTCTCTATACGTTACATATTCCTGACACTTGCAGTCCGTACGATACGTACCCCTGACCCCTGCACTTTGAACATTACCCCTTGCACTCTGTACATTATATTCTCCTGACCCCTGCACTCTGTATGTTACATACTCCTGACACTTGCACTCTGTACGATACATATCCCTGACCCATGCACTCTGTATGTTACATACTTCTGACCCCTGCATTCTGTACATTAAGTAATCCTGACCCCTGCATTCTGTACATTAAGTACTCCTGACCCTTGCACTCTGTATGTTACATACTTCTGACCCCTGCATTCTGTACATTAAGTACCCCTGACCCTCGCACTCTGTATGTCACATACTTCTGACCTCTGCATTCTGTACATTAAGTACTCCTGACCCTTGCACTTTGTACATTACATAATCCTAACCCCTGCATTCTGTAGGTCACATACTCTTGACACTTGCACTCTGTATGATACATATCCCTGATCCCTGCACTCTGTATGTTACATACTCCTGACACCTGCACTGTGAACATTGCCACTTGCACTCTCTACATTATATATTCTTGACATCTGCACTTTGTACAATACATATTCCCAACCCTTATGCTCTGTATATTACATACTCCTGCTCTCTATACGTTACATTCTCCCGACACTTGCACTCTGCATGACACATACTCCTGACCCTGCTCTCTGAATATTACCCCTTGCGTTCCTTATGTTACATACTCTTGATTTCTGCACTCTGTATTATACATACTCCTAGCACCTGCACTCTAAACATTACCCGTTGTGATCTGTACGTCACATACTCCTGCACTCTGTACATTACATACTCCTAATCCCTGCACTTTGTACATTACATACTCCTGACCCCTGCACTCTATACATTACATACTCCTGACCCCTGCACTCTATACATTACATACTCCTGACCCCTGCACTCTGTATGTCACATACTCCTGACATCTACACTCTGTATGTTACATACTCCTGACACCTGCACTCTGTATGTTACATACTCCTGACACCTGCACTCTGTATGTCACATACTCCTGACACCTGCACTCTGTACATCACATACTCCTGACCCCTGCACTTTGTACGTTACATACTCCTGACACCTGCACTCTGTATGTCACATACTCCTGACACCTGCACTCTGTACATCACATACTCCTGACCCCTGCACTCTGTACGTTACATACTCCTGACACTTGCACTCTTTAGGCTCAAGTTTTAAGCCACTCCCACTGTTAGAACAGCGGCACAGTTAGTCACACCCTCAATTCACTATGGTGCGCTTGGCGTGCTGCCTCGTTATGGTCCTCTGGGCGTTCAAGGGGTCCTTCTCAGGTAGGTTCTGACCTTGACCCTAGGTAACGCCCACATGTGATGTACATTTGCAGCATGGCTGGAAGGGAAGGTGGGGACCAAATGTACTTACTGTTTCACACCTACCTCCACACTTCACAGCAGCACCCTGTGCCTAGCTGAATCAGCCACGTGTTAATCGCAACGTTTCAAACCGAGAAAGTAGAGGAGGCGTGGCCCCTCCTTCATGAGTTATTCTGCTGTCTATATAATCTGATCTCCCTGCTGCTCATGTTGTCTCCCTCACAAAACCGGCTACCATCAGAAACCGGTGCTTATAAATGACTGGCTGCCACCCAAAGGTGTGCCAGCCTATAGCATCAGGGTGCGCACCACAAAGCGCAAACAAACATGAGTGGGTGTATATATGTCCGAAGGGCAGAGATCAGTGTCAGTAGTTTATTTTTATTTTATTTATTTTTTATAATATTATATTTTATTTATTTTTTACAATTTATTTATTTATTTTTTATAATATTATATTTTATTTAATTTTTACAATTTATTTATTTTTTTTCATAATATTTTATTTATTTATATTTTATAATATTATATTTTAATTATTTATTTTTTACAATTTATTTATTTTTTATAATATTATATTTTATTTATTTTTTTACAATGTATTTATTTATTTTTTATAATAATTTATTTATTTATTTTTTATAATATTATATTTTATTTATTTATTTTTTACAATTTATTTATTTTTTTTATAATATAATATTATAAAAAATAAATAAATAAAATATAATATTTTATTTTAATTTTTTTTACAATTTTATTTAGTTGCCCTGCTGGGGGGCTTTGGTGAAACATCAGGGGTCTAAATAGACCCCTGATGTCTCACTTTTGAGACAGAGAAAGAGACTGAGGACAGAGACTCCCCCGTCCCTTTCTCTGCAGCATGGCAGCAGGGGGGAATCTGCACAGTACAGGGCGATTAGGGCGTGCCCAGGCACATCTGCCACGCTATGTGCGCACGCCTATGCTGCCACCTGCTGGCTGCAAGTTGTATACATTCAATATGCACATCCAAACGTTATATTGGTTTTTATTTTATTTATTTTTTTAGCCTTAAATGTATAATAAATTAAAACAGATTAAAAAAAATGTATTACATTTTTAAAATAATTTTTTTTTTTTTTTTATCTTAAAATTGTTCAAATTTTCACAGGTCTCCTATAGATCCCCTCTAAGGATGTTGGCCAGTAAAGCGATTAATCAAAGCCAACTCCTGATTTACCTCTTTTTTTACGGAGCCGACGTAAGTCAAGATGACGTTCGTTATTGCAGAACGGAGCCGATCGGCACATCTCTGGGGCAAAGGTCAAGAGGAGGCGGTAATTTTCATGACCGCACTTATAAAAATATATCCTCCCGTCTCCTTGTCCAATCTAGGGGGGGGGGCCCCGGTGATGGAGAGCGGAGGGAAAGGCCGGTGGTGGGGGGGGGGGTCTGCAGGTGCTCTCCGGATATTTCCTGGAAGCGGCGGTGAAGAATTATACGTCCAATAAAATGAAATTCATCTGCAGCGCGGAGATTGATGCCGGGAGACACAGAGGGTTTCGGCCTCTGCTGCTGCCCGCCAATGTCAAAGTGACTTGACGCTTTCCCGGTGACGGTTTGATGGACCTTTGATTTATTTCCGCCGCGGCTTCACGCTGGGGTCAGTATGGATTTTCCAGCCGTTCACAAGTGTTGGGCTCAGCATCTCGCTGACCCCGCTTGTACAGGCAGCGGACTCTGCTCTTCCATTAATTTCTTGAAAGCCGTCAGCCGTTTTTGTATTCCCGGCACATCCTGGAAACGAGTCTGCGGCCGTCCGGTGCATGGAAATCAGCCGGGTGGCAAAAATTCATTTAGAGGGTCAAGTGAGATTCGCCACCATTGAGTCAACTCGTTTCGTTGGAAAGCCCTTCGGATTTCCAGACCTGATACTTGAATGGAATGCCAGATGTATTTAACGGGTTTATTTTGTGCCTAGAACATGGGCATTCCAATGTGGGTTAATTCTCACAGGAGGCCAGGGGGTGGTAAAAACAGGCGGTTGAACTGCAGTTATATCACCCCCCCCCCTCCCCTGACTGTTGCTCTTATATAGGACAAAAGAAAAAAGAAAGAGAGGGTTTGGGACTTTATATAAGGCACAGTATATGTGCCCACATCCCTAATTACTGAGTTATATGGGAGAAGGGTTTGGGACTTTATATGGGGCACAGTATATGTGCCCACATCCCTAATTACAGAGATATATGGGAGAAGGGTTTGGGACTTTATATGGGGCACAGTATATGTGCCCACATCCCTAATTACTAAGATATATGGGAGAAGGGTTTGGGACTTTATATGGGGCACAGTATATGTGCCCACATCCCTAATTACTAAGATATATGGGAGAAGGGTTTGGGACTTTATATGAGCCACAGTATATGTGCCCACATCCCTAATTACAAAGATATATGGGAGAAGGGTTTGGGACTTTATATGAGCCACAGTATATGTGCCCACATCCCTAATTACTAAGATATATGGGAGAAGGGTTTGGGACTTTATATGAGGCACGGTATATGTGCCCACATCCCTAATTACTGAGATATATGGGAGAAGGGTTTGGGACTTTATATGAGGCACAGTATATGTGCCCACATCCCTAATTACTGAGATATATGGGAGAAGGGTTTGGGACTTTATATGAGGCACAGTATATGTGCCCACATCCCTAATTACAAAGATATATGGGAGAAGGGTTTGGGACTTTATATGAGGCACAGTATATGTGCCCACATCACTAATTACTGAGATATATGGGAGAAGGGTTTGGGACTTTATATGGGGCACAGTATATGTGCCCACATCCCTAATTACAGAGATATATGGGAGAAGGGTTTAGGACTTTATATGAGGCACAGTATATGTGCCCACATCCCTAATTACTGAGATATATGGGAGAAGGGTTTGGGACTTTATATGAGGCACAGTATATGTGCCCACATCCCTAATTACTGAGATATATGGGAGAAGGGTTTGGGACTTTATATGAGGCATAGTATATGTGCCCACATCCCTAATTACTGAGATATATGGGAGAAGGGTTTAGGACTTTATATGAGGCACAGTATATGTGCCCACATCCCTAATTACTGAGATATATGGGAGAAGGGTTTGGGACTTTATATGGGGCACAGTATATGTGCCCACATCCCTAATTACAGAGATATATGGGAGAAGGGTTTGGGACTTTATATGGGGCACAGTATATGTGCCCACATCCCTAATTACAGAGATATATGGGAGAAGGGTTTGGGACTTTATATGAAATATGCAGCCAGGGAGGCATCAAGACATAGATGTGTCTGGAGGGTACATTGTGAGTTGGGACCGTATAAGTTGCACAGTGGTGTACTGGGGAGCACTTTCCCCTGGCAGCAAAAGGGTCGCTGGTTCGAATCCTGACCACGACACTGCCGGCCTGGAGTGGGCATGTTCTCCCTGTGTCTGCGTGGGTTTCCTCCGGGTACTCCGGTTTCCTCCCACACTCCAAAGACATGCTGGCAGGTAAATTAGATTCTGTCTAAATTGTCCCCTAGTATGTGTATGCATGCATGTGAGTTAGGGACCTTAGATTGTAAGCTCCTTGAGGGTAGGGACTGATGTGAATGTACAATGTATGTGTAAAGTGCTATGTAAATTGACAGCTCTATATAAGTACCTGAAATAAATAAATAATACACCCAAAATGGTAAGATAAATAGAATGTATTCCATACATATACATAATAGCATGGTAGCATAATGGCATAGCGACATATTGGTTCACAATAATATCAACATTTAAAACACCAGACTCGCTATTGCGCGTGCCCACATTATAAAAAACATAATTTAAATTGGTAAAATCCAAGTGAGCATAATAATGGTAACAAACTTGAGATGTAAACAATAGGACATCTAATAATAGCTTGACGCGTTTCGTAGCTTACTGACGCTCTTCAGGAGCAAATGTAGGATAGGTGTCTATAGAAATGTTAACAAAGGAATATTAAGAAGGAGAAGCCGCAGCTCCAGGTGAGTATGCTGGACTGGCTGATCCCAGGTGCGTGGAATGCTTGGTACGGCGAGGTGCGCGCCCTGTCACTGCAACAGTGAAACCATAGGAAGAAAATCCCGGAACGGCAGCACTCTCACCCATGTGTAGACAAATATTTTATTGAAGTTAGAGCATATAGGGGGGATACAGGCGGGGGGGGGGGGACGACAAAAGTTGACGCGTTTCACACTACAAAGAGTGCTTTGTCAAAACCAGATGGCTTTGACAAAGCACTCTTTGTAGTGTCAAAGGAATATTAAATTGGAAATGATCAGGAGTAGTGTTGAGCGAACCCGGACTGTAACGTTCGGGTCTGTACCGAACTTTGGGGTGTCCGGGACCCGGACCCGAACACGGACATTTCAAAAAACGTTCGGGTTCTAGGTTCTGGTACTTGATCACGCATGTTGAATAGCTGCAGGGCAGCCAATCAACAAGCGTTTCACTGGTTTGCCCTTAAAAGCCATCACAGCCATGCCTACTAATGGCATGGCTGTGATTGGCCAGTGCATCATGTGACCCAGCCTCTATATGAGGCTGGAGTCACAGTGCTGCATGTCACATGCTCTTGGGTAGTGTAGGGAGAGGATGCTGCCGGCGTTTTAGTGAGGGACAGATTGCAGACATTTTAACATCTGATCCTGCATCCTGAGATTACTACTGCTGTTGCTCTGAGGGACAGATTGCAGAAATTTGAGATTTCACATACTGCTGCTTTGAGTGACAGATTGCAGATCAAACTCTGCATAACACAATGATCGCTACGATCGTACACAACGATCAGATTGTGGGAGTAATTTGAGATTTCACATACTGCTGCTTTGAGCGATCTGACTGCACTAGGTAGAGGCTTCTGCTTAGAGGGACAGATTATTGTTCAAAAATCATCTCCTAGTTCTAAAGGGAGAGGTTCTAGCTGCAGCTGTAAGTGGCACATTATTGTTCAGAAATCATCTCCTAGTTTATTTGATTTTAATTTATTTTCCCTATCCCCATTTTTTTGTAGGGCACTTGCCCCACTCTTACCCCCCATATTACTTCCTTTTGCAGCCCTCTAGCACTTGCCAGGACTTTGTTACAGCCATTTTTGTGCCTAAAAGTTCGGGTCCCCATTGACTTCAATGGGGTTCGGGGTCCGGGATAAAGTTCGGGCAACGTTCGGTGCCGAACCCAGACTTTTTCCCAAAGTTCGTTCGGATCCGCAGAACCCGAACGTCCAGGTGTTCGCTCAACTCTAATCAGGAGGTAAATAATATCTGCTAATGAATCGGCCAACATCCCTTGTAATTAGAGCAATGGTTTCCCCAGAAGAATGGTGGGATTTTAAAGGCACGAAAAGCATGCATGAATACATGAAAAGCATGTATGCTTTTCGTGCCTTTAAGTCCCACCATTCTTCTGGGGAAACCATTGCTCGGAATATTAAATTTGGTATGTCTATAGGGAGAGGAAGGGAAGAAAGATGCAATGGTGGATCTCCCACTCATACTAAAGCCTCGTACACAGGGGTGCAACGGTTGTACAACCAAACGTCCAACTTTGGACCAAGTTGGATGTTGGCTGTTGTGTCTCGCATACTGACGTGCACTAAGCGATCGTACGACCAAGCCTAACATAGTGACGTGTTACAAGCGTATATAGAGGAAGTTCAGGTAAATGTGATTTGTGAATTAGGAACGTAGGTTTCCCAGAACGGACACTTGGTCGAGGTGAGAGATAACCAGAGAATGAATTAGAAGCTTGGTGGTGTCATTGGTTAGGAAAGGGCATATTCTAGCGATGTTGCAGGGGTTCAGGTGGCATGATTTGGACAGTGATTGGATGTGGGCTTGAAAGGAGAGTTCAGAGTCCAAGGTTACCCCTAGCACCCTGGCATGTGGGGACAGACTGATAGTTGTGCCATTGATCTTGACAGAGAAGTCAGGGGAAGGGGCATGATGGGGAAGAAATATTATGAGCTCGGTTTTGGATAGATTCGGTTTGAGGAAGTGGTGTGACATCGAGTCAGACGTGTCTGTTAGTAAATCAGTGACGTGTGAGGAAACTGATGGGGTGAGCTGAGGGGTAGAGAAATAGATTTGGGTGTCATCAGTATAGAAATGGCAGTGGAAGCCATGGGAGGCAATCAGCTCACCCAGGGAGGAGGTGTAGATCGAGAATAGGAGAGGTGCAAGGACAGAGCCTTGGGGGACCCCAACGGTAAGAGGAGTAAGAGAGGAGAAAGTAGAGTTGTAAGTGACACTCAAGGTGCGGTGAGATAGGTAAAATTTAAACCAACAGAGAGCACAGCCATGGGGACCAAACAAATCTGTTTTTTGGAGGAGGAGGGGGTGGTCAACTATATCAAAGGCAGTGGATAGGTCCAAGAGTAACCTGTTGGCCGAAAATCCGATTATGTGTACGCACGATTCTACAGCCGGTTACCAATCATCGTTCAACAGAAGTTGGACGACGAGACTAGAAGACTTGTGTTGGCCAACAAAGAGTTGGCCGATTGTTGGCTCATGTGTACAGAAGTTGACCAACGTTTTATTGGATTTGCAAACACGCATGTTCGGAAGCCAGGAACTAGCCGGAAGTGTCCATTCCTTTAAACCTGCGTTCCTTATTGACAATTCACCTTTGTGAAGCAGCAATTGAATTGAAAATCGCGAATCAATGCTCACCAAACTTCTACTGGCATGAAATTAGCAGAAGGGGCCCAAAGGGTGGCGCACGCAAGCTGAATTTCCTCTTTATAGGCTAGTAGTATGTCACTATGTTCGGCTTGGTCGGACAATTACTTGCTTCACGTTAGTACGCTAAACCAAACCGCCATCGCCCAATTTGGACAAAAGTTGGACATTCAGTTGACCAACCATCGGCTCGTTTGTACAAGGCATTAGAGTACGAAATAGGTGGTTGGGCTGCAGCTCTGCCACCTTCCCGAGGGACCTACTTAAGCTGCAATGGTGGTTGGATGGGGTTGTACACATGCCACAGCTGCCGCAAAAAGTATACCCCTTGTGGTATTGTGCCAGCAGTTGGGCTGCCAAATGCAATCCATTGAAGTGCATTGGGCATTTGGAAGAGAGAAGCACTATCGAACGTGACCGACTGGAGTGAATTGTCCACAACAATGAAGCCAACGCGATGAGATACGGATGGATTCTTGCAATGAATGATATTTCCCAGCCTGGCAGCTCAATGTATACAAAGGAGCAGGGGATCCTGGGGGACTTCATTGACTAAATACGATCATGGTCATATTTGCTCAATGATGGAACTTGTATCCCAGCAACCAAAGATGCTTGCGACCTGTACAGCTGGAAATTGTCATTTAGTGTTGGCAGTAAAACCTCCATTAAATGCAGTAGCACCCAGAAGTTTGCACAAGAGAACAAGACACATCTGGCTGTTAAGTTCACCTGTTTGGCGAACCACAAACTGCTAAAGTTCAATCAGATGTGGTTCAGCTGAGCTTTTTAAACATTTGTGAACCTTCTTAATGTAAGGGAATCTGAACTAGGTTTCAAAAAAGTGTATTACAGAGCAGCAAATGATGAACCCCTACAGAGCAAGGCGAGGAGGCCAAAGTTACTTGCTACCAGGGATACTATGATAGAAGGTGGGGATCTCAAAGCTCTGGCAGTCAAGTTAAGGGTGCTTAGGGAACAGCAGAAGCAGATATAAAGCTGAAACAGCCATTGGAGATGCCTTTGGTTCCTTTCTCCCAAAAGCCCTTTGGTAATCCGAACTGCCAAAAATAAGACTCAATGAACAATGTTAGTTGACCCACCAAAGCATGCCAACCACCAACACGATGCGCTCCCATCAGACTCCTACCCTGAATGACATTTCCTAGCCCGGCAGCTGAATGTAGACAATGGAACTGGGCATCCTGAGTGACGTCATTACCTAAATGTGTTCATGACCATGACGGTATTTGCTCAATGATGGACCTTGTGTCCCAGCAACCAAAGATGCTTGTGGCCCATACTGCAGGAAGATGTTACATAGTTACATAATTTGTGAGGTTGAAAAAATGCGCAAGTCCATCAAGTCCAACCTGTGTGCGTGCTTTTATATCAATATTATATTGTGTATCTCTGTATGTTGTGGTCGTTTAGGTGCCTATCCAAGAGTTTTTTGAAATTATCTATGCTCCCTGCTGAAACCACTGCTTGTGGAAGAGAATTCCACATCCTCATTGCTCTTACCGTAAACCGTAGAACCCTTTACGCAGTTTAAGGTTAAAACGCCTTTCTTCTAATTTTAGTGAATGGCCGCGTGTCTTTTTATATTCCCTTGCGCAGAAAAGTTTTATCCCTATTGTGGGGTCACCATTCCGGTACTTGTACATTGAAATCATATCCCTTCTCAAGCGTCTCTTCTCCAGAGAGAATAACTTCAATGCTTGTAATCTTTCCTCATAACTAAGGTCCTCCAGTCCCTTAATCAGCTTTGTTGCCCTTCTCTGGACCCTCTCCAGTTCCAGCACATTCCTCCTGAGGACTGGTGCCCAGAATTGGACGGCATACTCCAGGTGCAGCCGGACCAATCTTGTATAGTAGGAGAATTATCTTTTTATCTCTGGAATTAATTAAAGCGGTTGATACCCGGAAAAAAAAATAATTAAAAAAAACCTGTAAGGGAAAGGCATAATGAGCTAGTTTGCACAGCATAATAGCTCATTATGAAATGCTTACCTCAGAACGAAGCTCTGATTGGTGTGCTTGGTCCGCGCAGAGGGAGCTGACATGTTCCCTCGGGGATCCTTCCGGGTACGTGGCTCCGGTGCTGTGAGTGGCCGGAGCCGCGAGACCTCACTCCCACCCATGCACGTTGGAGGCCGTCTTTCCGGCTTTCTTTGCCGGGACCTCACGGCGCATGCGCCGTATGTCAGCGGCTGCATTTAGGGCGAATATCTCCAAAACCATGCAGGTTTAAGAGATATTCATTTTTTCTACAAGTAGGCCTTATTATAGGCTTACCTGTAGGTAAAAGTAAAAAAATGGGTATACAACCGCTTTAATGCATGCCAATATTCTGTTGGCTTTGCAGCAGCTTGGCATTGCCTGCCATTGCTGAGCTTGTCATCTACTAAGACCCCTAGGCCCTTTTCCATCCTAGATTTGCCCAGAGGTTCTTCCCCTAGAGTGTAGATTGCATTCATATTTTTGGCACCCAAATGCATTATTTTACATTTTTCTACATTAAACCTCATTTGCCATGTAGTTGCCCACCCCATTAATTTGTTTAAATCTTCTTGCAAGGTTTCCACATCCTGCGGAGAAATTATTGCCCTGCTTAGCTTTGTATCGTCCGCAAATACCAAGATTGGGCTGTCTATCCCATCCTCCTTCTCATCTCATTTATCATGCCTACAGTATTTGACTATATCCAGTTGTGTCAACAAACAGCCAAGGAAAAATCCAAGGAAAAAAAAACAAGCTCTACTTACCAACCAGCTTGAAACCATCTAAATGAACCTGTCTAACAGTATGGGTTAAAAGCAGGGGATTGGTTACACACATTTGCAAATGCATGCGTAAGCTAGAGGGCCCCGGCAAGACTCCCTGTGACCCCTAGTTCCTATCTCTGACTAATGAGAGACTCCACAGTGGGAGCACAGTGCATTCTGATGAGATAGATGAAGACAGGTGGCCTGGAGGTAGCCCAACCCTCCTTAAAGGTACAGGGACACACTGGACACCCAGCGCATAGCACAATGGCTGCAAAGGTGTCAGTGCGTTTACCTGACCAAAATCAAGTATACAAAAAGTAAGCCCCTGCCTCCATCTATAACTGGTCTGTATAGTAAGGAGCATTGGAGGGCATCAAATGACAACAAACAGCCAAGGAAAAAACCAAGCTCTACTTACCAACCAGCTTGAAACCATCCAAACTGACCTGTCTAAGAGTATGCGTTAAAAACAGGGGATTGGTTACATGCATTTGCAAATGCATGTGTAAGCCAGCACATAGCACAATGACTGCAAAGGTGTCAATGCATTTACCTAACCAAAATCAAGTGACTAGAGGTCACAAGGAGCCTTGCCGGGGCCCTCTGGTTACACACATTTGCAAATGCATTCATAAGCTAGAGGGCCCCGACAAGGCTCCCTGTGACCTCTAGTCACTTGATTTTGGTTAGGTAAATGCATTGACACCTTTGCAGTCATTGTGCTATGTGCTGGCTTACACATGCATTTGCAAATGCATGTAACCAATCCCCTTAGGGGACAAAAATTGCGTATGAGAATCTGTCCAGT
>BLSH010406495.1:2201901-2212566 GCA_018402905.1 Glandirana rugosa
ACAGTAAACTACGGGAGGTTACGAGAGCACAATGGCTGCAAAGGTGTCAGTGCGTTTACCTGACCAAAATCAAGTATACAAAAAGTAAGCCCCTGCCTCCATCTATAACTGGTCTGTATAGTAAGGAGCATTGGAGGGCATCAAATGACAACAAACAGCCAAGGAAAAAACCAAGCTCTACTTACCAACCAGCTTGAAACCATCCAAACTGACCTGTCTAAGAGTATGCGTTAAAAACAGGGGATTGGTTACATGCATTTGCAAATGCATGTGTAAGCCAGCACATAGCACAATGACTGCAAAGGTGTCAATGCATTTACCTAACCAAAATCAAGTGACTAGAGGTCACAAGGAGCCTTGCCGGGGCCCTCTGGTTACACACATTTGCAAATGCATTCATAAGCTAGAGGGCCCCGACAAGGCTCCCTGTGACCTCTAGTCACTTGATTTTGGTTAGGTAAATGCATTGACACCTTTGCAGTCATTGTGCTATGTGCTGGCTTACACATGCATTTGCAAATGCATGTAACCAATCCCCTGCTTTTAATGCATACTGTTAGACAGGTCAAATTTGATGGTTTCAAGCTGGTTGGTAAGTAGAGCTTGGTTTTTTCCTTGGATTTTTCCTTGGCTGTTTGTTGTAATTTGATGTCTCCCAACCAGGGGAGGGCTGGCAGCCTTAGGCCTGGGGGGCAAGTCCAGTCAAGTGGCCCATTGAACCACCGAATCAGGTCACCATCCATGCCCACCTGGTTTTAGAACAGATATTGATGTTATAAAGCAAGACAAATATGATACAATGTGATTACACAGAGCAGCGATTTCCCGCTTACATGGCATGGCCGCTGTCATATGAAGTCCCGCCTCCGGGACCGTCTCCTATGATAGACATCACCAGTGTGCTGTCTATTATAGAAGCTGGTCCAGAATGTAGGACTTTGTAAGTGGGAGATCCCCGCTCTGTGTAATCCGGCGGCAGCACAATGGTCCCTGCGGGATCCATGGTAGGGCCAGCCCTGGGCGCCCCCCTTTGCCTGCAGTTAGTTGGTGACTGTGCCCCTGGCCCCTACTGTGAGAGGGCAGCAACCGTTGGCCATTTTGAATGTAAATTAGGGTGGCCTGGGGGGCAATTGCCACCCTGCCCCCCAGCCCAGCCCTCCTCTGCCCCCAACGCTCCTTACTATATAGACCAGTTATAGATGGAGGCAGTGGCTTACTTTTTGTATATCCAGTTGTGTGTCTGCTGTCTCTAATGATAAATATGCACGTGTGGCCCTTGGGTGATGTCGCGGCCCTCTTAAGGCCACCACTAATGTATACCATGCATCATAGTGAGCTCGAACCTTCTCTGTATTATTAAATACCACCAAGAGAAAGCTCTGTCTCAAAAATGGTATAACAATCATCTGGGCATAGTGCTGCATGACCAAGTAATTGTGGTTAAGGATGAAATAAAAATCTTGTCCGTTATGTAGGAGGCTCGTACAATTTTATATAGCAGATGTAGAAGAAGGACCATTGTTCAGGATAGATGGCTTTGGTTCCAGGAGAGGGACTGTCCCCCTAGAACAAGGACCGTTGCCAGCTTTGAAAGATGCACATAATTCTTTAGCAAAGTCCTTCATTAAGAAGAGTTAGCTCTCCATGGAGGCGGCGATACGTTAGGGTTGAGTGTGTAGAGAAGTGGAGAACTGAACAATTACGTGGGAAAAGCTCCTTGTGAACAGTCCAAGACGTGAATTTAATTGTAAGTGTTCTCGGTTTTAATTCCTCTGTACAGGGCTTTCTCTTGAAGTCTCGGCACAGAAAGTTATTTGTGCTCCTGGCTGTCCGCCAGCGGCTTCCTCAATGCCAATCTGCTTCTCTCTGTCATGTCTTAAACGGGCCCTGGAAACCGCTTGCCTTTAATCTGGATTCTGCTGCATTTACATTTATTATTAATTCTACTTCTGTTGTCAGGGATGACGGGCAGAAGAGTTTCTTATGTGCAAACCATGAAATATATTGCCTTCTTTATCTTAAAGGAAGCACAGATTGAGTGGTGGGGTGAAGACTGCTGCTGCTCGGCTCCTTCTGAATATGTCAGCTGTCTACCTCTTATGTGAAAGAATGAAGTTGACTTGAAGTCCAATGGAACTTTCTGTTTGAATTAGCAAAATACATTCTGAGGACATGAAACAAAAAGGTGTGCAAAGTCTTACAGTTGTTTTTCTTTAGAAAGCAGCCACAGCCTGAGTAGAAAAGCCTGTCCCCTGCCAGCATGCTGCAGTGAAGGACTCTTGCTGTCACGTACCTGATAGGAGACGGAGATGACGATGGTGGCCTCTCTTGTATCTCCGGCCCTTACACCCCTGAAGGTGAGAAAGAGGGTGCAAAGGGATAGGAGAAACAGGTGTGGCCAAGGAAGTAGAAAAGCCTGTCCCCTGCCAGCATGCTGCAGTGAAGGACTCTTGGTATCACATACCTGATAGGAGACTGAGATGACGATGGTGGCCTCTCTTGTATCTCCGGCCCTCGCAACCCTGAAGGTGAGACAGAGGGTGCAAAGGGATAGGAGAAACAGATGTGACCGAGGAAGTAGAAAAGCCTGTCCCCTTCCAACATGCTGCAGTGAAGGACTCTTGCTGTCACATACCTGAAAGGAGACTGAGATGATGATGGTGGCCTCTCTTGTATCTCTGGCCCTTGCACCCCTGAAGGTGAGACAGAGGGTGCAAAGGGATGGGAGAAACAGGTGTGACAGAGGAAGTAGAAAAGCCTGTCGCCTGCCAGCATGCTGCAGTGAAGAACTCTTGCTGTCACGTACCTGATAGGAGACTGAGATGACGATGGTGGCCTCTCTTGTATTTCTGGCCCTTGCACCCCTGAAGGTAAAACAAGAGGGTGCAAAAGGATAGGAGAAACAGGTGTGCCCGAGGAAGTAGAAAAGCCTGTCCCCTGCCAGCAAGCCACAGTGAAGAGCTCTTGCTGTCACGTACCTGATAGGAGACCGAGATGATGACAATGGTGGCCTCTCTTGTATCTCTGGCCCTTGCACCCCTGAAGGTGAGACAGGGGGTGCAAAGGGGCAGGAGAAACAGATGAGACCGAGGAAGTAGAAAAGCCTGTCCCCTGCCAGCATGCTGCAGAGAAGGACTCTTTCTGTTGCGTACCTGATAGGAAACTGAGATAATGAGGACAGCCTCTCTTGTATCTCCTGCCCATGCATCCCTGAAGGTGAGACAGGGTGCACAGGGACAGGAGGAACATGTGTGATGTGGGATGTCGTTTTCAGAACCTCGAACTGGAGATGCCGACTCAGAAGATCCAGAGGAACGTGGAGCAACAGGAGAATCAGAGGAAGAACCAGCAAAAGCTAAAGGGGAACTCTAAATGGATGGAACTCTGGATGGCAGAGCTTACTGGTGATGTTAGCAGGTGTGTAGCAGGACTATGAATGGAAACAAGCAACTTCATCAGCACACAGGGCAACCAGGCACTCGAAAATTGATTGACTGTCTGGCGGTAATGTAACCAAAATGTAACCTCCTGCGCGCAGGTGTGGTACTTAGAATTGGAAAGGGACTCTCCTCTTGGCTATTCTTGTAGTTGTAATGCACAGCCACCTTGCTGCCCCCTCTGGACTGTGGGTCCAAAAACAACAAAGGAGAGGGCGCACCGACCTAGTGTATTACTATAACTCAATTTGGACTGCCTCCAAATCCACCAAACTCAGCTGCTGGTATGGGAAGACCTCACAGCGTCCAGGAACAGCTAACAGGTTTCGAGGGTCAAGCTCTTTTCTTCTTGGCTCAGAGGAAGAGGGATTGACCCTCGAAACACCTTAGAAGTTACTGGACACTTTAAAGGTCTTCCCATACCAGCAGCTAAGTTTGGTAATGCACTAGGTGGGTTGACCCTCTTCTCTGTTGCTTTGTCTGGCGGTAATGCTGACTCTGGCCATGCACGTGCCCATCATGATTCCATTGCAAATCTGCATGCATTATTGCACTCGGCAAGCTATTGTATGTGCAGAGGTATATGCAGGTGCATGTTTCCACACCAGCTGGCTAAAAGAGGTCCCCTGATACTTGCTCACTTTGTGGAAGTAGCTGTCTTATGTGCAGACGTCCATCATACTTCCTAATGAGTTAGACCCTATAACCCTGCAATCAGAAAAGCTCATGCCCCTTGCTGACTAAAGAGCTCAAGCTCTGGTTCCACAGGGTGTGTGTTGGACCTCTGCAGAGAGACATTTGATTGGACCCTTGCAGAGAGACCGCTACTTCCAGAGAGCAAAGGTCCTTCTCTGCAGCATGCTGGCAGGTCACAGACTTCTCTTCTCAGGCAGTGGCTAACACGTTTCGAGGGTCAAGCTCTCTCCCTCTTGGCTCTCAGGAAGAAGACTTGACCCTCGAAACGTGTTAGTTGTTCCTGGACACTGTGAGGTCTTCTCATACCATCAATCAAGTGTGTTGGATTCGGAGGCAGTCTCATCTGTATATATAGTTATGCTTGTGCATGAAATGCGCTTGTGAGTATTCACTATGTGAAAGCAGTTGTCTATCTGCAGAGGTCCAACATGCTTCCTGATGAGTTAGATCCTATAGCCCTGCAATCAGAAAAAATCATGCCCCTTTCTGACTAAAGAGCTCAAGCTGTGATTCTGCAGGGCATGTGTTGGGCCTCTGCAGAGAGACTACTGCTTGGGCCTCTGCAGAGAGACCACTGCTTCCGGGGAGCAAAGGCCCTTCTCTACAACATTCTGGCAGGGCACAGACTTTTCATCTCAGACAGTGGCTGCTTTCTTAAAGAAAACGAATTGCAAGACTATGCACAGCTTTTGTTTTGATGCACCTGGAATGTAATTAGCCGAATAAAACTGAAAGTTCAATTGGGCTTCAATCCATCTTCATTCTTTTGCATGACAGGTGGACAGCTGACAAATTCAGAAGGACAGAAACAAAAGAGACGTAAGCTCTCACACGTAGGCCCTCCTAACCCTCTCATTTTGAATTTTATTACCGCGGAACCTTGGATTACGATCATAATCCGCTCCAGGAGAATGCTTGTAATCCAAATCACTGGTATATCAAATCAAGTTCCCCCATAGGAAACAATGGAAATTCAGATAATTTGTTGCACAGTGACTGCTTGTCAATGCAGTACTGTATGTAGCCAGAGGTCTAGGGGTGCTGGTGTATGCAGTACTGTATGTGGCCAGAGCTGTGGTGGCGCTGGTGAGGCTCGGAGACGATCGGAAACATTCGGAAACGCTGTTTACACTTTCGGTATTTCCGAATGCTTCCGAGCGTCTCTGAGGCTCACCAGCGCCCCCGCACACCTCTGGCCACCTGCGGTATTGCATGCCAGAGGCTTAATCCTGCTTGTTTTGCGAGACAGCGTTTGCAAACTGAGTCAGGATTTTTTTTTTTTTTAAATGCTCGTCTTTCAAAATGCCCGTTAACCGCATTACTCTTAAACCAAGGTTTCACTGTATAACTCTACTGCCTCTCTCTCTCTATTTATTTTGTAGTGCTGCACAAACTGTTGGCATTATATAAATGCAGTATAATAAATAATAATAATAATACACATGCACACTATTTATTTTAAATAACAGTTTTTATAGCATTATATATTATGTTATCAGCAGGTTTGTCCTTAACAGCCACTACAGACTTGGTTTAATATATCCCTGCAATTTATTTATTTATTTTTCCCGTATTTTTATTATTTTTGTCCTTTTTTTTTTTTTTTTCTCTCTTTGATCTCCAAAAATTGATTTATCAGTCTCTCTGTCTAAGCACCTTGAAAATATCCTCCTATTATAGCAGGAAATTGGACAGGGGTGATGAAGGCAGAGATACCCAGAAGAAAATTAAAGACCGGTTTATTGTTGAGAAGGAAACATGAAACATTAAACCTTGATGTGTCTCCTGCGCTGCGGGGGAAAAAAAATGTTTCCATTTTTTTTTTTTTTTTTGATTGCTGAGTAAAGTAAAAAAAAAAAAAAAAGGCCACACAAAAAGGTCTAGATAGCGGACTGCTGTTCTAAGACGGGAAGAACGGTTATTTGCTGTTCATTCAAGCGCACTGCGATTTATTTACAAAGGGGAAAAAGGGGGGTACAGGAAAGTGGAGGGGGATCGATCGCCTCGCCTTTGCTGCTTCGCATCCCTTGAATGCCTCCAGCGCACCCAGCTCTCCTGAACACCATTTTTTTGCTGGCAAGAGAAAAGCAGCGTCAAAAAAAGTGCATCAAGCCGCACCGGGGGAAACGTGTTAAGGCGCGTTTCGACATGTATAAGCGCGTCAGTCGCTTGGGCGTTAATTCATTTCAGAATAATAATTTTTTCTGGCCATTGAAATGAAGTAACACTCAAGCGCCAAACGCGGCAAGCATTAACCACTTGAGGACCGGAAGGATTTCCCCCTTTAGGACCAGAGCACTTTTTGCAATTCAGCACTGTGTCGCTTTAACTGACAATTGCGCGGTCGTGCGCCGTTGTACCCAAACAAAATTTGCGTCCCTTTTTCCCCACAAATAGAGCTTTTTTTTTGGTGGTATTTGATCCCCTCTGCGTCATTTCTGATGGCCGCTATAAACAAAAGAAAAGCGACAATTTTGCAAAAAAAAAAACAATATTTCTTACTTTTTGGTAAAATACAAATCCAAAAAAAAATATAAAAAAAACTAATTTATTCATTTACTCATTTTCACCGATTTATATTCTTCTTCATATTTGTGGTAAAAAAAAAAAAAAAATCGCAATTGCCGTTTATTGATTGGTTTGCGCAAAAGTTGCCACGTTTACAAACCATGAGAATTCATTTCTGGCGTTTTTACAATTTTTTTACTAGTAATGGCTGTGATCTGCGATTTTTATTGGGACATTGCGGCGGACATTTGTCGGACCATTTTTGGAACTTTTTTGGGACCAATAACATTTATACAGCGATCAGAAATTTAAATGTCCACTGATTACTGTATAAATGTCATTGGCAGGGAAGGGGTTAACTTGCAGGGGGCGATCTAGGGGGTAACCGTGTTCCCTAGGCGGTGTTCTAACTGTGAGGGGGGCTGGGCTGCCAGGGGCATAAGAGATCTAACTGATCCCAGTGACAGGAATCAGTAGATCTCTTACATGCCGCCTGTCAGAATGGGGAACCGCCGTGTTTACATCGGCGGTTCCCCGATTTTCTTCTCTGCTAGGCAATCGCAGCTCGAGTTCGCCTGAGCCGCAGCCACACTCCTGCAGAGTGCGGCGGGCACGAGAGCTCGCTGCCGGCGGCATGCTTCCACCTGCTACAGCGCGCGCGTGAACCCCCGTTTATGAACAGCGATTCGCAGGACGCTGCCACTCTGCAACAGTAAATGTACGCGAGTCATCGGGAACCGATTAACGCGTCAAGCATTTTTCTCCTCAACTGAACACGGTGGCACTGTTCTTTTCTTTTTCTGCTTCTATTCGCCTGGGCATGGACACATAGGCCAACGTGGAGGAGAGTTAGGGCGCCATTCACATTAGCACAAGTTACAAGGTTTCCAGTGCAACTTTGATGTGACTTTTGGTGTGACTTTGATCCGACTTCACATTCTCTGGACCAAAGTCGCATCAGACGTTGCACCAAAGTAGCGCAGGCGCCTTTTTCAAAGTCGCTATGACTTTAAGTCGCACCGATTGGAACGGGTGCCATTGAAAAGAGTGGGCTGGGACTTGTCATGCAACTTTGATGCCCAAAGTGTGAATGGAGCCTTAGAGGCAGAAAAAAAAAGGTCAAACGCTCCTAAAAGTGGCATTCTTAGCACCCAGAGTGCATGAGGCTTTAACCACTTAAGGACCGGAAGGATTTTCCCCCTTAATGACCAGGCCATTTTTTACGATACGGCACTGCGTCGCTTTAACTGACAATTGCGCGGTCGTGCGACGCTGCACCCAAACAAAATTTCTGTCCTTTTTTTTCCATAGATAGAGCTTTCTTTTGGTGGTATTTTATCACCTCTGCACTTTTTATTTTTTGCGCTATAAACAAAAAAAGAGCGACAATTTTGAAAAAACAGCAACAATATTTTTTTCTTTTTGCTAAAATAAATATCCAAAAAAAAAAAAAATTTAAAAAACTAATTTATTCATCAGTTTAGGCTGATATTTATTTTTCTACATATTTTTTAAGTGTATATTGATTGGTTTACGCAATTGGTTTACGTGTACAAAATAGGGGATAGATTTATGGCGTTTTTTTTTTTACTAGAAAATCTTAAATTTTAAGTGGGACTGCGACATTGCAGCGGACAGCTTAATCACTTTTGACACTTTTTTGGGACCAGTGACATTTATACAGTGGTCAGTGCTATAAAAATGCAGTGATTACTGTATAAGTAACACTGACAGGGAAGGCGTTAACAGTAGGGGGCGATCAAGGGGTTAAATGTGTTCCCTGGGAGGTGTTTCTAGCTGTGTGGGGGGCTGGGCTGACTGGAGGAGGAGAGAGAGATCGCTGTTCCCGATCACTGGGAACAGGCAATCTCTCTACTCCCCTAACAGAACGGGGATCTGCTTGGTTTACCCTGGCAGTTCTTTGTTCTGCCTTTCCCTGGAGCGACCGCAGGTGGCCATTGCCACAACCAACGTACAATGACGGCGATTTGCAGGAGCGAGCCGACCTGCCACAGTAAAATGACAGCGGCGGGTTGGCTTTTGGTTAAAGTGTAGCTCCACTTTTATTGAGAAAAAAAACCTTCCCCTCAGGGTGATCCCTGTACATTGCAGGGATTATAACAAATGTTGTCGCAGATTCCAATCTTTTGTTATTGTGAAAAAAATAGCTGTTTGTTTCTCTGTGTCCATGTGCTGAGTGAATGTGAATGGGAGCGGTTTTATCACTAACAATCAGCTGTATTTGTTAAAATGCAAGCAGTGTAAATACCTGAACCTGAACCCGATACTAGCCTGTACAACAGGGCAAGTGTGACAGGAAAAAGCAGCACAAGGAGCCAATCAGTTAATTTGCTGACAATAAGCATGCTGATAGGAGTAGAGAGCAGAGTGACGGTTCTTTCCTGCACTGTTTCTCCTTTCACTGTCCAGTTACAGGTTGGGGGCTCGTCCGGGATGACCTGAACTGAGGATATCTAGTGCCAGAAAAATGACTGCAGGGAAATCTCTGGGTTTAAGATGAGTGGGAGAGGAACAAGCAGCACAAAGAGCCAATCAGGAGCTGAACATTATTAAATGTATTTGTTCAAATGCAAACAGTCTAAATACCCAAACCTGACCTGGTAACAGCCTATTGCAGCCCCTGAACAACAGGGCAAGTGTGACAGGAAAAAGCAGCACAAGGAGACAGCCAGTTCATGTGCTGACAAGAAGCATGCTGATAGGAGGAGAGAGCAGAATGACAGAGAGATGGGCTCCTCACTGTGCTGCTTCTCCTTTCACTGTCCATTCACAGGTTGGGAGCTGATTCAGGATGACCTGGACTGAGGACATCTACTGGCAGAAAAAAATTACTGCCGGGAAATCTCTAGATTTAAAGCAGAGTTCCGCCCCCAGCAAAAAATGAAAAGTCAGCAGTTACACATTGTGGTTCACCTGTACACTGTATGCTATATTTTGACCAAGAATAAAGTCATTGCACAGGAGTGCAGCTACCCAGTCCATTTTGTTCTGTTTCAGCAGTTACACAGACTGTAGCTGCTGACAGAGAGATGAGTTCTTCACTGCGTTGCTTCTCCTCTCACTATCCAGTTACAGGTTGGGGGCTGGTCCGGGATGACCTGGACTGGGGACATCTAGTGGCAGAAAAAAATTACTGCAGGGGAATCTCTAAATGTAAGATAAATATTGCGGCAAAAAGTTAGAGTTCAGCTTTAAGCTTTGTGTGTCTCCCTGTGCAGAGTAGAATCGGCTCTGAAGCGTTGCCTTCTTGTTTACGTGACCATGTGAAATAAAGGCTTTGGACCCTTTCGAGGAATCCTTGGTGTGCTGGTGACATCCTTCTACTCGGTTTGGCAGTGGTTTCCAGCATTACTACAGCCATTTTCCTAAAGGTGTGTGTAGGGAATATTGCATTGGACTCTTCCTGGGCGGAGACATAAATCTGCGTATCTATACCAACCTATAAATAAGATGCTGCCTTATCTCTACTAAATGGGAACAAAAGTGACAGAGATGAGTTCTTCACTGCGCTGCTTCTCCTTTCACTGTCCAGTTACAGGTTGGGGGCTGGTCCGGGATGACATCTAGTGGCAGAAAAAAATTACTGCAGGGAAATTTCTAGATTTAAGACGAATATTGCAGCAAAAGCTGCTTTGGTTATTTTATCATCTAACAGGCTGTTTATTTTTATCTTGTTATTTCTGGCTGGAGTTCAGCTTTAAGCTCTGTGTGCCTTCCTGGGCAGAGACATAAATCTGCATATTTATACCAACCTATAAATAAGATGCTGCCTTATCTCTGAATGGGAACAAGACTGACAGAGATAAGTTCTTCACTGCGCTGCTTCTCCTTTCACTGTCCAGTTACAGGTTGGGGGCTGGTCCAGGATGACATTTAGTGGCAGAAAAAAATTACTGCAGGGAAATTTCTAGATTTAAGACGAATATTGCAGCAAAAGCTGCTTTGGTTATTTTATCATCTAACAGGCTGTTTATTTTTATCTTGTTTTGTCGGACAATCTACT